>QVRM01001414.1:260000-559146 GCA_003439945.1 Dermanyssus gallinae
TGGAATATATACGGCGTGTTTTCTGTTTTTGTTGTATGTCGCTGGCGTCCTCCGTCTCTGTTGACGTTGTTGTCCAGTTGTTGTTGTTGTTGTTGCTGCTGCTGCTGTTGTCTGTTACTATGAAGCTAATTACAATTTAGCGTTAAATTGATCAGATCACTAATCAATGGAAATAAATTTGAGACTGAGTTACTCCACTGCGTTATATTCTAGTTTGTTAACGAACACTTAATGAATAGCGATATTTACTGTTACAACTCGCACCTATCCAGTCCGCGTAACCGTTACCGGATTGGTGGCTGTATAGAGAGCCGGATGTCACCAACCGCTAGGACCGATTGGTTTGCTAGCCGAGTCCAGACGCCGTTCGCCGGTAGTAGCGTGAGTCGTTCGAGCTCTTGGCTTGCTGTGTGACGCTTGTGTTATCATCGACAGTTTCGGTCGGTGCGCTTTTCTGCGGATCTTTAGCCACGTGCCGTTTAGAGCAACGAGTATGCCGTGTGGTAAGTGGTCGAAAAGAAGGCCAACGAGAGAGAAACGCCGTCGCAGCCAGTAATGAACTTTTTATGAGGTGCACCTGCTTGGCGTCTCTCCGACCCGCATTTAAACGGGTCATCCTTTCGCTGCACCTTCTGAAGCGGCGGGCTGCCAGCTGTGGTAATTTAGATAGACACCACTCCTCTGCCGTTATTTGTCGCTAAAGTACAACCCATTAGTCTGGCTGCTATTCTGTTAATTGTATCACTATTATGTATAGCAATTGATGCTGCCGTAGTTCCCGCTACTGCTGGTGATGCTACTACTACTAAAAAAATTCTTTCGGGGCTGACTCTCAGCCAAGATTTAACGTCCATGGGTCTGCTTTTCGCATTGCTTCATAGACGGACCCCTATAAATACAAATGTGCAACGGTGGGGTTCGAACCCGCGCCCCTATGTGTCTTCTCCGGTCGCGAGGCGCAGACGCATGCCACCACGCCACCGGGCTCGACGATGCTACTACTACTACTACTACTACTACTACAGTTATTTGAAAAAGCTTACTATTCTCACTGCAGCGCTGACCATAACTAGTTCAATGAAGTCTTGCCGAGCGTAAATAGATTGTCTGTCTGTGAGCGTATAGCAGTCGGTACCAACCGTATCAAACAAGCATTTCAGTTCTTCTGACCAGTTCTTACAGCTGGTCGCAATGCGTCTTATTCTACTCAGTTTTCATTAGCATAGAGTTCGACGTATTGTGGCTCACCATGAGCTGAAAGAAGGTCTGTCCAACCAGATACCTAATGCTGTGGTAACGGTTGCCGTCGCGACTGTTGATTTGCTGCTGCTGCTTGTTCCACTCGCCGGCGATTCGGACAATGGCCAAAACGATCGGCCAGGTGTCATGTCTGCTAGTTGTCCTACTGATTTCCAATACGAAAACACCAGCAGTGCACGCCGGTAAGGCACGCCCGTTTGCGAACTCTGGCGCGACGAAGTTGCCCATACAGAACTCAAAGTACTACACCACGAAGTTCAGTGCCTGTAAGCCTACAAGACCGCTTAACCCTGTCGAGGTTGTGAAGGCGCGCAAGTACGCTACGGAAGTCTTCAGGAAGTGTGGCTCAAAAATGATTATCTACTTCGCGACCAAGTTTTCGTTCCCTGCGTACGGTGGGTCATATTGTCTTCTTTCACCAGGTGTTACTGAAACGACTGTGGCTCCTGCTCAATTAAATTCAAGTGCTCCATTTTTGTTCTCAAAGGGTAGATAATTATATGCATGAGTATTCACAAACATTCACCCGTATTCAATACATGCAGTGCAGAATATACTGCTCGCAAACGAACACTGCTGCATCAAAGTAGATGACACACTAACATTAGGTTCACGCCGCTGTCCGGGATCGTGATAAGGTGCTCCCAGAACGGCATAGTACGCATGTAGGTAGCGTATTGGGTTGAAGTTCAGAAATGCAGTTATGCTAGTAGAGAAAAAATGCGGTTGAGCACGGATCTGCGCAAGTAGGTAATAATATGTACAGCCGCTTTAGCAGTCGATTGTAGAATGTAATATGCAGTTCTTGAAAGATTGATGTCCGCCATCGAATGACAGACTAAACATATGTGCAGTTTGTTTACGAAAACTTTGCCAACCACATGCATAGCTCGGCACGTGTGGAGCTCGCGTTTACTCAGTTCTTTGTAAGCAGGAAGCCACCCTTAATTGCCCCCCTATCTTTTGAATTGTCAAGGGCTATTGGCATGTTTTTTTTGTGATTTTAAATAGCAAACTAGGTTGCTCCATTGCAGCAATCCCTTGGCCGATTCCAAACCCAAGTAGTCTGCCATATATTCAAAGCCTCTATATATACATATATATATATTTGTTTTTTACTTCTACTTTCGACGCTATTTTGCGTAAATACAGTACGTGACGAGATATGACATAGTGCTTTCTGGGTAGAGACAAACAGAATGATGGTCTAAAGACCGCTGCATTTTAGCGATTTTAACAACAACGTCTGCGTAAATTCGCGCCATCGTTTACGTACAAAACTTTTAAAGAAATCTTACCACCGCTGTGGACCAAGACAACGATGGCATCACGTGACGGCAAAAACACCGCCGGAAGACTCACATGCCAGACTTGCGGGCGAGTATGCAAATCTGGCGCGGGCCTCGCGAGCCACATTAGATTGACTCACAATCAACGAGAAGTTCGTGCCACCTCCCCAACTCCTAACCGATCACAGACTAATAATTTATTTATAGGTTCCTCACAAAATGACACTGCTGCTTCTAATAATAGTTTTAACCCCCCTAGTACTTCACGCGTCTCCCAACCAAATTGTAAATGTCCATCTGGTACTTGCTTAAAGGGTTTTAATTCTAAATCAGATCTTAATTTACACCGTCGTCGTGCCCATCCGGACGAATATAATGAGAACATTTTAGCCCCCCCCCCTCTAAGAAGGCCAGATAGAACCCACAAGACCGTGAACGTTTAGCAACATTAAAAGCAGATTTTATATTAGATAATAATAACTGGATTCCAACCCTGACGGATCTGAGCTTCCTGGGCCTAGACGGCCTCGATACTCTGAATCAGATGGCCCCTATAATCCATCCCAAAAATATATTATTAAATCCAAATTACAAGCCCTCACAAACGCATTTCCCAAACGCAACATAATTTCAACATACCTTACTAATCTGTCAAATATAATTTGCTCAGGTGAGGACCACACTATCGCCTTAAACGACTTTCTGAACAAACATTTTACACACACTGTCCGACGTCGTGCCTTTAGAGAAACTCCTTCCACTGAAGCGCGAGTATCTAAAAGGCAACAGCGACGTCAAGACTACGCAACCACTCAAAAAAACTTTTTAGCCAAAACCGATCCGAATGCGCTCATGAGGTGCTAGACGGCAAACACATCATACACAACATGCAGGCCACCGAAGTTGTAGAACACTGGGCCAACACGATGACACAACCACCCCCTGAACCATTCCCTTGCCCCGTATACACTCCCAACTCTGATTTCTTCGAGGTTTTCCTCCCTATCTCCCTAAAGGAAACCCACGTAGCTCTTCGCGGACCTTCTAAAGCACAAGGCTTGAACGGGATTTGTCTTTCGTCCCTCCGTAAACTCCCGTTAGAAGTAGTCTGTTGTATTGTTAACATACTATTGATTAGCGATATTGCCTCAGCCCATGAAACTGCTCGCTTAGCGTTCATCCCTAAAATTAACAATGCCACATCTCCAAGCGATCTGCGACCCCTATCTATTAGTTCATACTTACAACGAACGCTTAAGAAAATTCTCTCTAGACGCCTCCAGAACTCTATCAAGCTTCTCCCAATCCGGCGAGCGTTTCTCCCCTATAATGATACCTTCGATAATCTTGCGGTTCTGGATGGTATCCTTAACGATGCCAAGTCTGCAGGACGTGAGCTCAGACTTGCCTCAATCGACCTCCGTAAGGCGTTCGACATGGTGAGTCATGACTCCGTCCTGTGGTCACTCCGGACTCGCGGATACCCAGAGATATTCAATAATTATATCGAACGCTTGTACCTCTCATCTAAAACTCTCATAGATTTTGGACAAGAATCTCGCACATTTCGGCCAACTAGAGATGTTAGGCAGGGAGATCCTCTGCCCCGCCTTTTTTTTTTATCTAGTTCTCGACGACATTCTTTCAAAATTAGACTAAACTAATATCGAGTAATAACTTACTGATGAGTTCCGCCTTATGGGCTTAGCCTTTGCGGATGATCTCATCATTCTAGCCTCCACGAAATCTACTCTCCAACGGCTCCTCAATATTGCGGACCCCCTTTTGAAATCCCGAGGCCTTGAAATTAATACTAATAAAAGCTTTACTATCTCCCACCTATTTAATAGGAAGGAAGGTAAAGGTTTTATCAATACCGTACCAGAATTTAACGTTGGAGATCGGCAATTGTCAGCTAAAGGTATGGGCGATCGATGGAGATATCTTGGAGACGACTTTGACAGCAATGGTAGAGTTGACTCCACCAAGGATATACTCGTTAATTCACTCAACAGACTCACGATAGCTTCCCTTAAACCCCACCAAAGACTCATATTTTTGAAAGACTTTCTCATTCCCTGCCTCCTATATAAACTGGTCTCCGGTCCCAGACCATCTTACGCACTCCTTAGCGATCTAGATAAAGAGATCAGGAAGGTTGTTAAATCGAAATGGCTTAAGCACGAAAACTCGGTGCCAAACGTCTACCTGTACACGCACACAGCACACGGCGGTCTGGACATCCCCTGGACTACAACACTCCACGCACCTTGGGATCCAATAGATGCTAACCACCGAGCACTTCAAAAAAGACCTTGCAAAAACAAGGCTTCTTTGCGAGCTCTTGGGAACCTCCATTGAGACCGTTACACAAGAGACCGATTACTGGTCTCAACAACTACACAACGCGTTCGATGGGGCACATTTTAAAAAACACACGACACGCCCTTTGTACATTACTGGATTAAGGGCTGGATTAAGACTCCCTACCTATCTGGTAAGGAGTATTTAAACCTACTAAAGCTCAGGATCAACGCACTACCAACGCGTGCCAGATTGGCCAGGGGACGCCCGGGCTACAACAAATGTTGTAGGCACGGGTGTCATGCGCCTGAGACGTTGGCTCATGTCGCATGTTGTTGTTGTTGTTGTTGTTGTTGTCGTCGTTGTCGTCCTCGTTGTTGTTGTTGTCGTCGTCGTCGTTGTTGCTGTTGTTGTTGTTGTTGCTGTAGTCGTTGTTGTTGTTGTTGTTGCTGTTGTTGTTGTTGCTGTTTTTGCTGCTGTTGTTGTTGTTGTTGTTGCTGTAGTCGTTGTTGTTGTTGCTGTTGTTGTTGTTGCTGTTGTTGTTGTTGTTGTTGTTGCTGTTGTTGTTGTTGTTGTTGTTGTTGTTGTTGTTGTTGTTGCTGTAGTCGTCGTCGTTGTTGTTGTTGTTGCTGTTGTTGTTGTTGTTGCTGTTTTTGCTGCTGTTGTTGTTGTTGTTGTTGTTGCTGTAGTCGTTGTTGCTGTTGCTGTTGTTGTTGTTGTTGCTGTTGTTGTTGTTGTTACAATGAAGCTAGCTACAATTTAACATTTAATTGATCAGATCGTTAATCAATCGAAATAAATTCGGGGCTGATTTACTCCATCTGCGCTATATTCTAGTCAACAAACACTTAAGAACTAACGACTTTTGATGTTAAAAATTGCACCTATTCAGTCTTCGTAACCGTTACCGGATTAAGTCGTTTGAGCTCTTGGTTTGTTGCGTGACGTTTGTGTCGTCATCAGTTTTCGGTCGGTGGGCTTTTCTGCGGATCTTTACCCACGTGCCGTTTAGAGCAGCGGGTATGCCAAGTGGTCGAAGAGGGGGCCGAACAGAGAGAAACGACGTTGCAGCCAGCAATGGACTTCTTATGAGGTGCACCTGTTTGGCGTCTCTCCGGCCCGCATTTATAGGGATCACCTTCCGCTGCACCTTCTGAAGCGGCGGGCCGCCAGCTGTGATAATTTAGATAAACACTATTTCTCTGCCGTTATTTCTCGCCAAAGTACAACCCATTACCCTGGCTGCTATGTCAATTGTATCACTATTTATAGCAATTGATACTGCCGTAGTTGCCGCTACTACTACTACTACAGCTATTTGAAAAGATATACTATTCTCACTACAGCTCTGACCAAAACTAGTTCAATAAGGTGTCGCCGAGCCTATCTGGATTGTCTTTATGTGAATGTATAGCAGTCGGTACTAACCGTATCAAACAAGCATTTCAGCTTCTGACCAGTTCAAACAGCTGGTAGCGATGCGTCTCATCCTATTCAGCTTTCATTAACATAAAATTCGACTTAATGGGGCTCATCATCAGCTAAAAAAAAGGCCTGTCCAACCAGATACCTAATGCTGTGGTTACGGTTGCTGTCGCGACTGTTGATTTGCTGTTGCTGCTGCTGCTTGTTTCATTCGCCGGCGATTCGGACAATGGCCAAAACGATCGGCCAGGTGTCATGTCTGCTAGCTATTCTACTGATTTCCAGTACGACAACACCCGTAGTGCACGCTGGCAAGGCACGCTCGCTTGCGAACTCTGGCGCGGCGAAGTTGCCCGTACAGAACTCGAAGTTCTACACCACGAAATATAGTGCCTGCAAGCCGACAAGACCGCTTAACCCTGTTGAGCTTGTGAAGGCGCGCAAGTACGCTACGGAAGTCTTCAGGAAGTGTGGCTCAAAAATGATTATCTACTTCACGACCAAGTTTTCGTTCCCTGCGTACGGTGAGTCATATCGTCTTCTTCACCAGGTGTTACTGAAACGACTGTGGCTCTTGCTTAACTCAATTCAAGTGCTCCATTTTTGTTTTCAAAGGGTAGATATTTATATGCATGGGTATTCACGAAAATCCTGTATTCAATACAAGCAGTGCAGAATGTACTGCTCGCAAACGAATACTGCTACATCAAAGCAGGTGACACACTAACATTAGTTTCACGCCGCTGCCCGGGATCGTGACAAGTGTGCTCCCAGAACGGCATAGTACGCACATAGGTAGCGTATTGGGTTGAAGTTTAGAAATGCAGTTAGTAGCTAGTAGAGAAAAAATGCGCGCGTTTACTCAGTTCTCTGTAGGCAGGAAGCCACCCTTAGTTTCCCCCTGTCTTTTGAATAGTCATGACATCATACATTGAGAAGGAAATTAAACAACATTGTAAGGCGATTGTCATGTTTCTTTGTGATTTTAAATAGCAAACTAGGTTGCTCCATTGCAGCAATCCCTTGACCGATTCCGAACCCAAGTTGCCTGCCCGATAATCAAAGCCTTCTTATATATATATATATATATATATATATATATATATATATATATTTACCGAGAACTTAAGCATTGTGAAATGCAGTTCCGTGAATAAACCACGTTTGAAATTGATATATATATATATATTCGTTAGAATATAAACCTCATCCCTTGTCGAGGCTTCTAAACGAATGCTGGGATCTGCGCTTCAGCGTCTTCGGGGTTACCACAGAGACCAGAAATAGCTTGCAGGCGCCGTTTCATCTCACCGTTCTAGATCTACTCCTCTTTTAAACGTTGTTAAAGGAAAAAAATATATATATATATATATATATAACTCTAAACGGCCTGTATCATTTCGATTGCAGGCATCGGCGCAGTAGCGAAGTATCTGTGCACAATTGGGACGGTGGCGTTTGCCTATTTAGCAAACGACGGCAGCGTAATTGTGCGACGGAACACGACAACAGCTCAAGCTTACAACATGTCAAACATGTTTGTGCGGTTTTTTTCTAAAAGCAAAGACAATTTTATCATTCGAGGCCAAGGCCAAAAACACGTGTTGTCGATCGACCAGTTTGTGGAGTTCCTCAACGTTGTCGTTCGCTGTGCATTTACCGGATACTGGCTATCACCACGAGACGTGGACTATGTCAAACATATATATACATATATCGTGCAAAACGGGGCGTTGCAAATCATGAGCAACGGACCGCAAGTTTGAGCCCTAATTTCGGCAGTTTAACTATGTTGGATCTAGTTGGATAACAGTTTGTCCTGTTGCTGTGGCAAAGAAGTGCTTCTCTGTTCGAAATAGCCCACATAAGTCTAGTAGAGGGAACGCGATGACGATGCAAGCATTTAAACGCGATCGTGTCACAGGTATACCCTATTCTAGTACAAACATGTAAAACCAACTTGTCAGAGCGTTACAATATATATATATATATATATATATATATATATATATATACATACATACATATTTATCCACTATTAAGGTACTATTTGTTTCTTAAAGTAGGCACTTTAAGAGCTTTTGTTGATACTGCTGTATATATGTTTATATATAGCACAATAATATTAATATGTGAACATTTCGCGTTACCATTCGACCGTCGCAACTTACGGTCTGTTTATATGGGCTTTTTTTTGTCTCGTCAGTTCTGCCTGAAGGTGAATGTATTGCCACTGAGTGTTCATATTCGTTCACTTTCGTCGTTACAACAACAACAAGCATGACAATAAGAAGAACACTAGTGCCGATTGATAACTGATGACGAAAAGTAAAGTAAATTACCAATGGGCTACTGAGACCAAGGCGAAAGTATGTTCGATGCGTGTCTATAGCGCGCCACCGCTGTATCGTTGCCAGCGCGTCGGATCAATGGCTCTCGTATAATGTATGTAACTACCAGCCATTGGTGAAGAGCTTTCGTTTATCATGGTAGTCCCGTATGGGCAGATCTGATTCAGCAAGTACATCGCTTGCATTTCGTAACGAAACTTAAGCTACTCTTCCTGTTTGTTTCTATGTGTTAGAATATATGGAATATATACGGCGTGTATTCTGTCCTTGTTGTATGTCATATCCCGTCCCAGTTGTTGTCGTTGTCGTTGTTGTTGTTGTTGTTGCTGTTGTTGTAGTTGTTGTCGTTGTCGTTGTTGTAGTTGTTGTTGTAGTTGTTGTTGTTGTTGCTGCTGCTGCTGCTGCTGCTGTTTGTTACAATAAAACTAGCTACAATTTAACGTTCAATTGATCAGATCGTTAATCAATCGAAACAAATTCGAGGCTGATTTACTCCATCTGCGTTATAATCTAGTCATTAACGAACATTTAAGAACTAACGATTTTTATTGTTAAAAATTGCACCTATCCAGTCTTTGTAACCGTTACCGGATTGGTGGCTAAATAAAGCCGGATGTCACTAAACGCTACGACCGATTGGCCTACCTCAGCAATAGGTCGATCATACACGGAAATTCTGGGTTCGCCATGAGTGCCGGCGTCCCGCAGGGATTCATACTGGGGCTTCTGCTTTGGAACATGGCATACGACGACGTACTGAGACTTTGCAGACTGGAAGGAGTACAAATAATAGCTTACGCGGACGACCTCGCCATCTTGGTCACGGCGCGGGAGGCGGAGACGCTGCAAGCGACAGCACAAGCAGCCATTGAGATTGGGAACAACTGGACGCTCTAGCTCTGAAAGGCGTGAGCATAAAGATCAACAGGTCAGCCCAATATCTGCTAGCTGTGTCCAGACGTCGTTCGTCGGTGGTAGCGTGAGTCGTTTGAGCTCTTGATTTGTTGCGTGACGTTTGTGCTGTCATCAGTTTTCGGTCGGTGCGCTTTTCTGCAGATCTTTACCCACGTGCCGTTTAGAGCAGCGAGTATGCCGTGTGGTAAGTGGTCGAAGAGACCAGTAATGAACTTCTTATGAGGTGCACCTGCTTTGCGTCTCTCCGACCCGCATTTAAACGGGTCATCCTTCCGCTGCACCTTCTGAAGCGGCGGGCTGCCAGCTGTGGTAAGTTAGATAGACATCATTCATCTGCCGTCATTTGTCGCCAAAGTATAACCGTTTAGTCTGGCTGCTATGTCAATTGTATCACTATTCTTTTTAGCAATTGATACTGCCGTAGTTGCCGCTACTACTACTACTACTACTACTACAGCTATTTGAAAAGACTTACTATTCTCACTACAGCTCTGACCAAAACTAGTTCAATAAGGTGTCGCCGAGCCTATCTGGATTGTCTTTCTGTGAACGTATAGCAGTCGGCACCGACCGCATCAAACAAGCATTTCAGCTTCTGACCAGTTCAAACAGCTGGTAGCGATGCGTCCTATCCTATTCAATTTTCATTAACATAGAGTTCGAGGTAATGCGGCTTATCATCAGCTGAAAGAAGGTCAATCCAACCAGATACCTAATGCTGTGGTTACGGTTGCCTTCGTGACTGTTGATGTGCTGCTGCTGATGCTACTGCTGCCGCCGCCGCTTGTTTCACTCGCCGGCGATTCGGACAATGGCCAAAACGATCGGCCAGGTGTCATGTCTGCTAGCTGTTCTACTGATTTCCAGTACGACAACACCCGTAGTGCACGCTGACAAGGCGCGCTCGCTTGCGAACTCTCGTGCGGCGAAGTTGCCCTTACACAACTCGAAGTACTACACCACGAAGTATAGTGCCTGCAAGCCGACGAGACCGCTTAACCCTGTTGAGCTTGTGAAGGCGCGCAAGTACGCTACGGAAGTCTTCACGAAGTGTGGCTCAAAAATGGTTATCTACTTTGGGACCAAGTTTTCGTTCCCTGCGTACGGTGAGTCATATCGTCTTCTTCCACCAGGCGTTACTGAAACGATTGTGGCTACTGCTCAATTCAATTCAAGTGTTCGTTTACCAGTGTTTTCAAAGGGTAGATAATTATATGCATGGTTATTCACGAAAATCCATGCAATGCACAATATACTGCTCGCGACCGAATGCTGCTGCATGAAAGCAGGTGACACACTAACATTAGATTCGCGCCGCTGCCCGGAACGCTGACAAGTATGCTCCAAGAACGGCATAGTACGCACGTAGGTAGCACATTTTTTTGTTATTGTTCTGGGAGGTTTTGGGAATGCATGATGCACATACGCCACTAGCAGCCTGCGTGACTAGTGTGAGACTCGCAAACCCACTAAACCCGGATTCCTCCCCACCCCCCCCCAGGCTCGGTATTACTTTGGCATTGCAGCGAAGCCGTGGGAGAGGCGTCTCAGCCGTTCTCCTTCAATCAGCTCTATCCCTGACTATCATCCCGCATGTCTACCTGCGGTTGTATAGGGGGATGCCATTTTGTAATCCGTCCTGTGAGGGTGCGTCGAGACCATGAGTGCCTGGCTGCTCCCCACCCCCTCCCCCCTCTTTCGGCTTCTCGTCTCGACCACTCTCCCGAGAGACCCGCTTAAACCTCTCCCGCCTGGCCGTTTCCTTGGCTGTCTTGAGTGTCCAAACGGCGTCGAACAAGTTCGTCGCCTCCCTCCATGCCTCCGCCGAAGTCATCATATGGGCGACCACCTCCTTGATGGGTCGGCCTCTCACAGCGGTTGGTGCTGCGTCCCGTGCTTCCCTGAGAGCATCACGCCGCAGAACAGTATGATCTACGTTGTCCATTTCTCCAGAGTCGCACAGTACGCAAATATCGCTGATGGCCTTTTTTTTGTTAATGTTAATAAGCACATTGGGTTGAAATTTAGAAATGCAGCTAAGCAAGTAGAGAAAAAAGCAATTGAACAGGGATCTGCGCAAGTAGGTCAGAATATGCACAGCCACTATAGCAGTCGATTGTAGAAGAATGCAGTATGCAGTTCTTAAAAGATTCAAGTCCGCCATCGAGTGACGAATTAAACATATCTGCAGTTTGTTTGAGCAAACTTTGCCAACCACATGCATAGCTCGACAGGTTTGGAGCTCGCCTTTACTCTTCTTTGTTCTTTGTAAACAGGAACCCACCCTTAGTTTCCGCCCTATCTTTCGAATAGCCTTGGCATCATATCTTGAGAGGGAAATTAAACGACACTGTAAAGCTATTGTCATGTTTCTTTGTGATCTTAAATAGCAAACTAGGTTGTTCCAGTGCAGCACTCCCTTAATAAGCGTTGTGAAATGCAGCTCCGTGAACAAACCACGTTTGAAGTTGATATATATCAACTTCAAATCAACTTCATATCAACTTCGTTTATATATTTCAACTTCAAACCACGTTGGTGTTGGAGTGAAGTCGTCGTATCTCTTGATGTCGTGAACGGCTGCATGAGCCGTTTGGCGCTGGAGTTGCTACGGGCGCCAAGGCAGGATTGATGTCGTATTCCCTTTAATCAAAATCCACTTGGGCGTTTCGAGTCTCGTGTGCGCTACGAGGACAGCATGGCCGTCCGACGTTAGATGGCCGCCATGCTATCGCGGCGACGACCTTCTGGCAAGTAAATTATATATATATATATATATATATATACATTCGTTAGAATATAAACCTTAACTCCTGTCAAGACTGTTAAACGAATTGTAAGACATGTGAAGTAGTTGTAAACAAAGGCATGCTAGGGTCTGCGCTTCAGCGTCCTCGGGGTTTACTACAGAATAAAGCTTGCAGACGCCGTTTCATCTTACTGTTCTTAACCTACTCCTCCTTTAAACCTTAAAAGAAAAATATAAATATATATATATAGAGAGAGAGAGACACTTCTTTTTCGGGCTGTCCCTCAGACAAGATTTAACGTTCACTGGACTGGTTCTCATATTGCTTCATAAACGGACCCCGATAGATACAACACAATTAATACAAATCGGCAACGGCGGGGCTCAAACCCGCGCACCTATATGTCTCCTCCGGTCGCGAGGCGCAGGCGAGTGCACCCACCACGCCACCGGGCTTGTCAACTCTAACCAGCCTGTATCATTTCAATTGCAGGCATCGGCGCAGTAGCGAAGTATCTGTGCACAATTGCGACGATAGCGTTTGCCAATATGGCTAACGACGGCAGCGTAATTGTGCCTCGGAACACGACAACAGCTCAAATTTACAACCTCTCGAACCTGCTTGTGCGGTCTCTTTCTAAAACCAAGCACGTTTTCATCATTCGAAGCCAGGGCCGAAAACACGAGTTCACGAACGACCAGTTTATGGAGTTTCTAAACTTTGTCGTTCGTTGTGCATATACCGGATACTGGCTATCACCACGAGATGCGGACTACGTCAAACATGTCATCGAATACTACAAATTCATTCTGCTGTAAAGCACATGCGTGTGTTTATATATATATATATATATATAAGGGCGGTGCGTTGGGGGGGGGGGGGGGCAAAACGGGCGTTGCAAATAATGAATAACAGACCGCAAGTTTGAGCCCCGGCCTCGGCAGTTATTTCTGTTGGATCTGGTTAGATAACAGTTTGTCGTGCTGCTGTAGCACAGAAGTGCTGTTCTGCTGGAAATAGCACGCATGAGTCTAGTCGAGGGAACTTGATGACGATGGAAGCAGTTAAACGCGATCGTGTGACAGGTATACCCTAGCCTATTGCGAGCGTCTAAAACCAAACTGTCGAAGCGTTACAATATATATACAGGTAGTTCAATAAATTCTTAGAATGAAAACCAAGAATTTTCCAAATCATGTTTTTAAATTTATCTTATTCGATATACTCCCCGAGATGCTCAATACACTTTTCCCACCAAGATTTCAGAGCTTTTATACCTCTTAAGTAGAATTCCGCGTCTTTAGACTGAAAATAGGCATTGACAGCAGCCTTAACCTCTTCATTTCTGGAAAAACGCTTTCCACCGAGACTATTCTTCAAATGTCCGAAGAGGAAATAATCAGAGGGGGCCAGGTCTGGAGAATAGGAAGGTTGTTCAATAAGTTCGAACCTCAGTTGGGCCAGTTTTGCCGATGCTTGCCGGGACTTGTGTGCAGGAGCATTGTTCCTCGTGAAACACGACAACCTTCTTCTGCAAAGCGGGCCGTTTTACGATGAGTTCTTGCTAAAGGCAGTCTAACAGTCTTGCCTAATATTCTCCTGTGATCGTTTTACCGCTCTCAAGGTAGTCGGCCAGCATTATTCTACGTTGGTCTTAAAAAACTGTAGCCATCACCTTTCCGGTCAATGCCGTTGTCCGCACCCTCTTCGGAGGTCCTTCATCAGGTGCACACCATTGGCAAGATGCTTCTTGGGTCTCGGGAGTGTAGTGATGGACCCAGCTTTCATCGACGGTCATGAATCTGCGCTAAAAATCCGACGGATTGTTCGACATCTTGGCCAAATTTCGCTGTGAAGCGAAAACAGGCGCGTTTTTTGGCCTTGGTTGAGCAAATGCGGCAGCCATTTTTCTCTGAGCTTTTTCATCTTCAAGTTTTCGTGCAGGATAAAATGCACACTACCCAAAGTGATCCCAAGGCCTCCGCTATCTCCCTAATGTTCACTCGCTTATCTGCGGCAAAGATTTTCTGCACCTTTTCCACGTTTTTCTAATCAGTTGCCGTTTTTGGGCGTTTTGAACGTAGTTCATCCCGGTGCTCCTGCGACCTCTTTTTAACTCATTAATCCAGTTGGAAACAGTGGCAAAACATGGCGCAGAGTCACCGTACACCTCGTCTAACTCAGTTTTCACTTGGGTCGCATTCCAACCTTTGAAATAAAATGCTTGGTCACCACTCGAAACTCTTTTTTCTCCATTTTTCAAAATCACGCCGATACGTTGCACGGGAAAAGCGATCAAACGAAATCGCAACGGCCAATCACCATAATATTTTGACTGCTGGCAGTCGAAAAGTTGCAGTTCCTAATAGCGGTGGAAGCGCGCCAAAATTCAAATTCTAAAAAGCTCATTCTAAGAACTTATTGAACTACCTGTATATATATTTATATATATGTATATATATTAACACATATATGTATATACTTATTTATGCACTAGCCACTAAGGTGATCTTTGTCTTTAAAAGTGCGTCGAGCGCGGTGGCGTGGTGGCATGCGTCCCATGGACGTTAAATCTTGGCTGAGAGTCAGCCCCGAAAGGATTTGTCTCTAAAAGTGCGTAGATATATATATGAACTTTTCGCGTTACCATTCGGCCGTCGCAACTTACGGTCTGTTTATATAGGCTTTTTTTTGTCTAGTCAGTTCTGCCTGAAGGTGAATGTATCGCCACTGAGTGTTCATATTCGTTCACTTTCGTCGTAACAACAACAAGGATGACAATAAGAAAAACACTAGTGCCCATTGATAACTGATGACGGAACGTAAATTACCAATGGGTTACTGAGACAAAGGTGAAAGTATGTTTGATGCGTGTCTATAACGCTTCACTGCTGTACCGTTGCCAGCGCGTCGGATCAATGGCTCTCATATAATGTATGTAACTACCAGTCATTGGTGAAGAGCTTTCGTCTATCATGGTAGTCCCGTATGGGCAGATTCAGCAAGTATATCGCTTGCATTTCGTAAAGGAACTCAAGCTACTCTTCCTGTTTGTTTCTATGTGTTAGAATATATGGAATATATACGGCGTGTATTCTGTTCTTGTTGTATGGCGTTGTCATCCCCCGTCTCTGCTGACGTTCCAGTTGTTATTGTTGTTGTTGTTTTTCTTTTTGTTGTTGTTGTTGTTGTTGTTGTAGATTCACACTGGGGCCTCTGCTTTGGAACATGGCATACGACGACGTACTGAGACTTTGCAGACTGGAAGGAGTACAAATAATAGCTTACGCGGACGACTTCGCCATCTTGGTCACGGCGCGGGAGGCGGAGACGCTGCAAGCGAGAGCACAAGCAGCCATTGAGATTGTGAACAACTGGACGCTCTAGCTCTGAAAGGCGTGAGCATAAAGATCAACAGGTCAGCCCAATATCTAGGTGTGATGATCGGCACGGCTCTCAGGCAACGAGCACATCGACAGGGTGACCGCGAAGGCGAAAAAGCTGGCAAATAGCCTAGCTAAGATTATGCCGAGGACACGCGGCGCAACTGAGGGCAAATGAAGACTTCTTGCCTCAGTGGCATAGTCTACCGTCCTATACGCCGCATCAACGTGGGGACCAAACGCTATGAAACTGAAGAGGAACAAGAAAAAGCTCCTGAAAGCGGAACGTAAACTGGCAATACGAATCGCCAGTGCATATAGAACAGTAGAAACGATAGCCATCCTTGTGATAGCAAGGCTAATACTATGGCCTAGAATGATCGAAGAACGAACACGGAGGAAATCAAACAGATCCCTATGAAAAACCGAGGCCCGGAGATAGACAATTAAGGAGTGGAACGAGAAATGGGCCAGCACACCAGCACACATACCAGGAGCCTGAACCCGTCAGGTCATCCCCAACGAAATGGTTCAATAGAGAGCACGGAGAGGTCACCTACTGCCTGACGCAGGTATTGACGGGACACGGATACTTCCAAAAATACCTGCGTAGGATAGGCAAAGCTCCGGACGCCAAATGCATTACGTGCGACACAAGCGAGGATAATGACGTCACTTATACAATTCTCCGATGGCCAGCATTTGAAGACATACGACAGAACTAACCAGCAATGACTTCTTCAGACATGACGGTGACAGACTTAGTCTCCGCTATGCTGGAGGACGAATCTAAATGGGAGCAGGGCATCCTACTGGTGGAAGGTATAATGAGAAGAAAGAACGAAGTGGACCGACAGCGGGCTGATAGGATGAGGCGACAAAGAGATGGAGCGGCGGCCGATAACCAACACTAGAAGGGAGCAATTATGAACGGAGTGCATAGAAAAACCTCCATTTTCAACGAAGTAAAACGAAAGTAGTTGCGCTAAAAATGGTTGTAACATATACTCAATTAAAAAGAAAATAGTAGTTGTTGTTGTAGTTGTTGTAGTGGTTGTTGTCGTTGTTGTTGTTGTTGTTGCTGCTGCTGTTGTTTGTTACAATAGAGCTAGCTACAATTTAACCTTCAATTGATCAGATCGTTAATCAATCAAAATAAATTCGAGACTGATTTACTCCATCTGCGTTATAATCTAGTCATTAACGAACATTTAAGAACTAACGATTTTTATTGTTAAAAATTGCACCTATCCAGTCTTCGTAACCGTTACCGGATTGATGGCTAAATAAAGCCGGATGTCACTAAACGCTACGACCGATTGGCCTACCTCAGCAATAGGTCGATCATACACGGAAATTCTGAGTTCGCCATGAGTGCCGGCGTCCCGCAGGGATTCATACTGGGGCCTCTGCTTTGGAACATGGCATACGACGACGTACTGAGACTTTGCAGACTGGAAGGAGTACAAATAATAGCTTACGCGGACGACCTCGCCATCTTGGTCACGGCGCGGGAGGCGGAGACGCTGCAAGCGAGAGCACAAGCAGCCATTGAGATTGTGAACAACTGAACGCTCTAGCTCTGAAAGGCGTGAGCATAAAGATCAACAGGTCAGCCCGATATCTGCTAGCTGTGTCCAGACGTCGTTCGCCGGTAGTAGCGTGAGTCGTTTGAGCTCTTGATTTGTTGCGTGACGTTTGTGCTGTCATCAGTTTTCGGTCGGTGCGCTTTTCTGCGGATCTTTATTCACGTGCCGTTTAGAGCAGCGAGCATGCCGTGCGGCAAGTGGTCGAAGATGCCAACGATAGAGAAACCTCGTCGCATCCAATAATGGACTTCTTATAAAGTGCACCTGCTTTGCGTCTCTCCGACCCGCATTTATAGAGATCACCCTTCCGCTGCACCTTCTGAAGTGACGGGCCGCCCGCTATGGTAATGTAGATAGACATCATTCGTCTGCCGTCATTTGTCGCCAAAGTACAACCGTTTAGCTTGGCTGCTATGTCAATGTGCAATGTCAATTGCCCTTGTATCACTATTCTTTGTAGCAATTGATACTGCCGTAGTTGCCCCTACTACTACTACTACTACAGCTATTTGAAAATATATTATACTATTCTCACTACAGCTCTGACCAAAACTAGTTCAATGAGGTGTCGCCGAGCCTATCTGGATTGTCTTTATGTGAGTGTATAGCAGTCGGTACTAACCGTATCAAACAAGCATTTCAGCTTCTGACCAGTTCAAACAGCTGGTAGCGATGCGTCTCATCCTACTCAGCTTTCATTAACATAAAATTCGACTGCTGCCGCCGCTTGTTTCACTCGCCGGCGATTCGGGCAATGGCCAAAACGATCCGCCAGGTGTCATGTCTGCTAGTTGTCCTACTGATTCACAGTACGAAAACACCCGTAGTGCACGCTGGCAAGGCACGCTCGCTTGCGAACTCTGGCGCGGCGAAGTTGCCCTTACAGAACTCGAAGTACTACACCACGAAGTATAGTGCCTGCAAGCCGACGAGACCGCTTAACCCTGTTGAACTTGTGAAGGCGCGCAAGTACGCTACGGAAGTCTTCACGAAGTGTGGCTCAAAAATGATTGTCTACTTCGCGACAAAGTTCTCGTTCCCTGCGTACGGTGAGTCATATCGTCTTCTTCCACCAGGTTTCACTAAAACGACTGTGG
The DNA here is from genome assembly GCA_003439945.1 of Dermanyssus gallinae. NCBI lineage: Eukaryota > Metazoa > Arthropoda > Arachnida > Mesostigmata > Dermanyssidae > Dermanyssus > Dermanyssus gallinae. The sequence goes on from QVRM01001414.1 coordinate 278,364, forward strand.
CTACTGCTCAATTCAATTCAAGTGCTCGTTTATTAGTGTTTTCAAAGCGTAGATAATGCATGGTTATTCACGAAAATCCATGCAATGTACAATATACTGCTCGCGAACGAATACTGCTGTAATAAAGCAGGTGTCACACTAACATAAGGTTCACGCCGCTGCCCGAGACCGTAACAGGTATAGTCTAAGAACGGCATAGTGCGCACGTGGGTAGCACATCGGGTTGAAGTTTAGAAATGCAGTTAACCTAGTAGAGAAAAAACGGTTAAACAGGAATCTGCGCAAGTAGGTAAGAATATGCACAGCCACTATAGCAGTGGGTTGTGAAATGTAGTATGCAGTTCTTGGAAGATTCATGTCCGCCATCGAGTGACGGATTAAACATATCTGCAGTTCGTTTAAGCAAACTTTGCCAACCACATGCATAGCTCGGTTTGGAGCTCGCCTTTACTCTTCTTTGTTCTTTCTAAACGGGAATCCACCCTTAGTTCCCACCCTGTCTTTCGAATAGCCTTGGCATCATATCTTAAGAGAGAAATTAAACAACACTGTAGAACACTGTTTATATATATATATATATATATATATATATATATATATATATATATATATATATATATATACATTCGTTAGAATATAAACCTTAACTTCTGTCGAGACTTTTAAACGAATTGTAAGAAATGTGAAGAAGCTGTAACCAAAGGCATGATAGAGTCTGCGCTTCAGCGTCCTCGGGGCTTACCACAGAAAATACGTCGCAGAAGTCGCTTCATCTTACCGTTCTTAACCTACTCCTTCTTTAAACCTTAAAAGAAGAAATATTTATATATATATATATATATATATATATATATATATATATATATATATATATATATATATATATATAGAAAATATTGCGATGATTTATTAATCATTTACAATACATTTGCACACTCGGCAGTGCTCGCCTTATATATATATATAACTCTCAAGAGCCTTTTTTCTCGGGCTGACTCTCAGCCAAGACTTAACGTCCACGGGACTGTTTTTCGCATTGCTTCATAGACAGACCCCCATAAATACAAATCTGCAACGGCGGGGCTCGAACCCGCGCATTTATGTATCTCCTCCGGCCGCGAGGCGCAGGCGAGTGCACCCACCACGCCACCGGGCTTGTAAACTCTAACCAGTCTGTATCATTTCAATTGCAGGCATCGGCGCACTAGGGAAGTATCTGTGCACAATTGTGACGATGGCGTTTGCCAATATGGCTAACGACGGCAGCGTAATTGTGCCTCGGAACACGACAACATGGAGTTTCTAAACTTTGTCGTTCGCTGTGCATTTACCGGATACTGGCTATCACCACAAGATGCGGACTACATCAAACATGCCATCGAGTACTACAAATGTATCCTGCTATAAAGCACATGCGTGTGTGTTATATATATATATATATATATATATATATATATATATAAGGGCGGTGCGTTGGGCGACTAACGCACGTTACGGGGCGTTGCAAATAATGAATACCAGACCGCAAGTTTGAGCCCCGGCTTCGGCAGTTATTTCTGTTGGATCTGGTTAGAAAACAGTTTGTCGTGCTGCTGTAGCAGGGAAGTGCTTTTCTGCTGGAAATAGCACGATATAAGTCTAGTAGAGGGAACGTGATGACGATGGAAGCAGTTAAACGCGGTCGTGTCACACAGGTACACCCTAGCCTATTGCGAGCGTCTATATATATATATATATATATATATAAATATATACATATATATATATATATATATATATATATATATAATATATATATATATATATATATATATATATATATATATATATATATATATATATATATATATATACATATGTGTATATATATATATATATATATATAGAAAAAAGTGAATTTTTGATGTGACAAAATTGTTATCCCTAGGATCGCGGTATGACTGGGTGCTTGAGTTTAGTGCGGACACTTCATCAGCGGATAGTTGTAATCTTACGCAGATTGTGGAGTAGATGAAGTCAGAGATGAGACCCACGTTTTTTGTGAGCACAGATTGAGAGATACACAGAGTGTAACTTGAGAACAAGCCAAATCGAAAGGTCTCCGATATCGAGTCGAGGCCTTCGTTAACACCGCCGTCGATGATGATGGTCGGCTGTTTGCGGCAGAGTCACGGCACGGTCGGTCCGTCGGTTGGTCGAAGACGTCAACGGCCAGTTGTGTTGTGATTCGAACGAGACGGTCGGGTCAAGCGGCGCTCCAGGAAAAGATTGAAAAATCTTTGTACAAAGTCACCGTCAGCCAATTCTCTTGTATCAGTTCGACGCGTCTTGCTCAGGTGCACCTTTTGCATTTTAACTAACGTGCCTTCGGAAGTGACTTATTTAACGGTAAAACATCATCCAACGTTCTTTCTACGGTCCTTAGACAGAAGTTGCGTGAAAAACAGCTGTAGATGCATTCTCGGCTTATGACTACAAACCTGTCTGTGTATGTGAATGCGTGCGTGGCATTATCACGTTAGCTAGCAGATAGATCTGCATTGTTCCAACAGTGATTTGTCGTCGCTATCACTACAGCATCGTCATTTTGTGCTATTTTGCCATTGTCATCTTGGTCATCACCACCTGTTAACATCATTTGGGGTTGGCCAATGACTCTACTTAGTGCTTCCGATCTCACACAGAGGGCGTAGCCGAGCGGGTAGCGCCATTGCCTGTCAAGCGGACGCACTACAGGCGGTCCCGAGTTCAGAACCAGAACCGGCTTTTTTTTCGGACCTACAATTAGAAAATTAAGCTTTTTTTAATAATTAAAAAAATACCAAGAAATTGAAAACAAGGAAAAAGGAAAAATAAATAAAACATGAATTTTTTAAAATAAAAAACAAAAGAAAAGGGAAAAACATTTGAAAACAAATGGATCCGTTCAGGGGGGCGAGCAAGCCCCCACCTAGGTTAAGTCAAGTTGATGATAACCCCAAAATGAGGGAAGACGGCCATGCTCAAGCAGAGACAGCCAAGGACAGGACTGCCCTGCAGACCATATTGGGCTCTCGAGTGCGTATAATGTCAGATGTGTCAGACGTGCAATCCTCGGAAGGTGAATATAAAGAAGATGACAAGACTGAAACACAAACCGAGCAGGAGTGTGAAATCTCTAGCGAAACGGAAAGGGAAGGCAATAACAGCGAACGTTGCGGAAAGCACACCTATTCTTCAAGGACAGGTACACAAAGAAAAAGACCCGCCGCAATTGCGACCTCACCTGAAGACCCCATTTCGAGAGAGAACGGCACATTTCGCACGTCTCACAAGATTAAGGCCGCACGAAAAACAGAGCTTACCGAACACGAGGAAGACGCACTTGCCGATCTCAAGGCAGTGGTCCAACATCTCAAGAGCTTAAAGGAAAAGCACAAAACAACCCAAGTGGACATAAAAGCGGCCATCACCCGCCTAGACAAAATCGTATGGGAACTGACAATAAAATACAAGGAAAACAATGAAGAACAAATAGAAAAAATTAGCCAGATGGAAAAAGATAACCAAATTTTAATGGAAAAGGTGCAAAGCTCCCAAAAAGCAGGACAAGACGCAGACGCACGTGTGCAGAAGGCGGAAAATCTAGGAGACAGATGGAAGGCCAAGGCTGAAGCTCTTACAAAGGAGTTAGAGCCCCTGAGAGAAAAACAATCGAAATGGGCCTCTAAGAGACCCGAGCCAGATGCTCTTAAATCACCAAGATGTAAAGACTGTCAGAAGAAGCTAGAACACGCGCTGGACAGGGCAAAGAACATTGAGGACCAGATTGCCAAAATAAAAACGCTGGTAGACCTCATCGACCTTATTAAAGAAGAATACCTCAGCCTGTATTCAAAAACACACGTTTTTCGCTGGATAGCATAACTACCCCAAAAGACGTCAGAGTAATGCTTGTCATCAAAGGACCGGAAAAAGATAAGGCAATGTTAAAAAAATGTCAGGGCAGTTTCCGTTAGCCGAAAAACCTCCAGCCTGCTGGTAGAGTTGCAGTTCTAAAAAACTGCGCACAGCTTGAATTGGACCATGCCGAAGCTGAAGACGATTCAGAAGACGAAGAAACCACGGTTGGCCCTGCAACTTCGTCGAGCACTCTAGTAATTGGAGTGGTTGATCCCAAAGATACAGCTGAAAAGTTTCTAGAGGCACTCTTTAAAACATTGGAAAAAGAACATAGTCTTCAAACTCAAAACCCTCTGGCTCTATACATCTTCCCAGAATGGGAAGGAGATACGATCAGAAATGCATTAGAAACATGCTGCAGAAGGGCGGGATGTAAAGCTGACATTACAAAAGACGGCCTTCGCCGTGCGCAACGCGGCACTTTGCCTCCACCAGGAAAACAGGAAGACATGATTGAAAAACTACGCCCCTTTGTCCACAAACAAGAGGCAGGGGTGAAAGTACAGACAGTCACCACAGGTAGACGCGGCAATATTCTTCTTAGAGTTGTGGAAGAAAAACCAGGTAGCGGTGCAACGTTTGCGGATGTGCTGCGGCAGGGAACAGGGGGAGAAATAGACACCAGAAGATGTACTGGCCCCACCATGACTGTTGTTCTACGAGGCATCGACCCGTTTCTAACGGCAGACAAGATCGAGAAAGATCTGCGGGAAAAACTTAGAATCCACGAGACTTTCTACATGAGAGGCGAGGCTCCCAGGCCAATAAAAAACCGGGCCGGTTGGCACTGCCTAGTCACCTTACCAAAGGACAGGGCATGCCAGCTCTTGTCCAGGAAAAATCTAATTATCGGAGGCACCGGCTGCAGGGCTGAGGAGTGGATTACGCTCTCTACATGCTACAAGTGTCAGGAACTGGGACACACGGCCAAAGAATGCAAAACCAAGAACGTCGTCACACAGAGGTGCTACAGATGCGGCAAGGAGGGACACTTCGCTAATGACTGTAAGGAAGAAACCCCCAGCTGTTACAACTGCGGCGAAAAGGGGCACAAGGCTCGCACTACCGCATGTCCCATATATCTCAAACTTCTGCGGACAAAACTAAAGGAGCAAAATGAAGAAAGGCAGGCCAGTAAAAACAAGACAAAGCTCATGACTGAGTTTAAGTCCGGAGAGAATACGGAGCAACAACATTCCGAAGCCAGCATACCAAAGGGACCTTTTGACTAGAAAACACAGGTACCTAAGGGCGCTGCAAGAAGACTGACACAGAAGAATACCTCTACGCTGTCATAATGCAGAACAAAACAAGCATAATTCAGGTCAACTGCAACATAAGCCGGGCAGCCCACGGTCTGGGTAATAACGCACCGAAGAGGGACAGACGTAGTCGCTCTCAGCGAACCAAACAAAACGCTAGCAAAAAGAGCTTATAACTGGGTGACTGACCCCGCATACGACACGGCACTCATAGTAAACCATGCCGTCAAAATACATAATAAATGAAGCGGATTAGGATTCTGCTGAATTGAAATAAAAGCCGTAGGGAGAATATACTCCTGCTACATAAGCCCCAACTGCCCGCACGAGGAATTCGAACAACTGCTGGATAACCTCACGGCGTCTATACTAAACCTAAAACCGGGAACAGGCTTGTCACCGGAGATTTGAACTCGGCAGCAGTGACGTGGAGCTCCCGGTGAACAGACAAGCGGGAGAGAGCGCTCTTAAAATGGGCAGCGGCCAACGACCTGTACATTCTCAACGACGGAAAAGAGGCGACTTTCCGGCGGCACAGCTACGAATCATACGTAGACATAACTTTCAGTAACTCTCAGATAACGCAGAAGGTATCAAGCTGGACGGTTCTCGTGGAAAAGGAAAGCCTTAGCGATCATCTCTGTGTAGAGACTCGACTAAATCTCGGAACTGCTTCCCCGCCGCAGTAACAGAGAAAGCGGTAAAAAATTTGGGATGAAGAAAAGTTCAAGAAGGAAATTGCAATTAAAATGACGCAATCCGATTCACCCAAGACCCTGGGGCAGCTCCAGGCCATCCTCAAAGAGACTTGTGCAAAAACAGCCATGGTGAAGGCGCACTCAAGACTGCCTAAGCACTAGTGGACACAGAACATTGCCGATAAACGCAAAGAATGCAACAAAGCCAGAAGGGCACTAAAGCAGACCCACCGAAACAACGAGGAGCGATTGCAGGCACTGACCAAATGCAGAGAAAGCAGAGTAATTCTTAAGAGTGCTATTGCTGACAGCAGAACAAAGTGCTGGCAAGGGCTTTTTGCCCAGGTCCAAGGGGACCCATGAGGAAAAGCCATACAAAATTGTGTGCGGTAACAAGAAAACCGCTGCTACGGGCGTCCTTGATGAACAGGAAACAGTTGACATCTTTGCTAAGCTTTTTTTTCCGACTCACGACTCGTTCAAGAGGGATGCCTACGAAAACACACCACAAGAAACAGACGATGATTTCCCGGCAATTCAGCCGTTCGAAGTTCTCCAAGCGGCAAATAAGCTCAAGACGGGAAAAGCCGCCCGCCCTGACGGCATTCCCCCGGCTGCAGTAAGGCTTCTGTTCAAAGAACATCCAGCTGCTGTTGCAGAAACCCTCACCTCCGCGATGACAACAAGAGAGTTCCCACAAGATTGGAAACGAGCAGAAGTGGTCCTCATTCTCAAAGCAAATGGAGGATACCGGCCAATATGTTTACTAAGCGCCTTAGCCAAGGGGAATGAAGCCATTATTGAAGAAAGGCTCAGGCTGTTTGCGGAGGAGTGCGGACTTCTGTCACCGGCACAATTTGGCTTCCGTAAACACAAATCGGTCCTAACGGCAATCCACAGGGTCATCAGTAGAGCTGAGCAGGTGCGCAGGTCCACCGCCTGTACAAGACAACTAGTCATGGTAACCCTCTTGGATGTGAGAAACGTCTTTAACAGCCTTCCATGGAAGATCACCTTGGACGCGCTTGTTCGTAAAAATGTTCCGCCATACCTAGTTAAGGTAATATCTGAAAGGTCGTCTCAAACGGCAAGGTGGTCTTCCTAATGATAGCCGGCGTGCCACAGAGGTCAATCCTGGGCCCACTGCTATGGAACCTAGCGTATGATGACGTCTTGCGGCAAACCGGTCTACCCCCGGGAACAGACATGATAGCTTACGCTGACGACTTAGCGGTTGTGGCACAGGCTAAAACGGAGGACGAACTCGGGCTAAACATACAGGCATGGATAGCAAGGCCGGTAGGGGACCTAACCTTCTACCTGACACAGATTCTCACGAAGCATGGCAACTTCCAATCATACCTCCACTGAGTTGGGAAGGCCCCATCAGAAATATGTCTTTTCTGCGATGTCCTGAAAGACAGCCCAGAACACACACTTCCCAAGTGCCAGGCATGGGAAGATGCCAGAACCGGCGCGATCAGACACAATCGCGAGAAATGGTCCAGAGCGGGAATAACCCACCCTGAAGTTCAAGACCCTCCGCAAAACTGTTTGAAATGTTTCGTAGAGTACATCCTGGGTTCGGCCCAAGCATGGGAATTGGGAGCGGAAATAGCACAGGAGGTGCTAAAAACAAAGCACAGAAGATGCATGGAAAGGCAGAATCCTTTTGAGGCCAGCACGGCCGAAGAAAGCGCAACTTTGAATCAAACGGGTTCGCAAGAGCTGGGACAAAGTGCGCCGGACAGGTGGGGGAACCCGTGAGCGACCCCGGCCAATTGATGCGATAGGGCACTCGTCACTTCTCCTGATGGCCCATAGCACTGTTCTATGGAGACCTGGACCATCAGAGAGTGAAGCTTAAGTGGGGAGGTGCGTTTAGTGGGTATGGGTCTCAGCGGCGTAACATCCATCCGCTGGGGTCGAGTCCCACACAGCTCGAGATGGAAACCGAATTTTCCTACTCGTAGCAGTAGTGCGTAACTGCATTTAACCCTCCTCCACAAAAAAAATATATATACATATTATATATATATATATATATATATATATATATATATATATATATTAGCATTTATTAAGAATACCGATGAAGCGACAATTGTCTCCTGAGAACGTGTGCACTGGAAATATTACTCTATCTCGTATAGAGTGGGTTGGGACCACTTCAGCAGCGTGCCGCGGACGGACGCCGCGTTCCCGCGTTGGACGTCGAGGTCGAGGCGCTGTCTCAAGAAAGCCGCAGATCTCTTGTCTCCAGCTGCGAGGTTTAGCTGCTCGCCGACTCTGTGGAGGAGTTTGCGGGTGAGGTTGCCTGGGCCGCCCAAGGTCTCAAACGCTAGCGGTTGAAATTCATGTGAGTACCCTATTGAAGCGTATTTTGCAAGCTTCCTTGTCTCGGCTAGATCACCAGCGTAACCTGCCGAGACCGTCCTGCCACCGACCATTGAAGATGCTAATGAGTCGGTAACTGTGGCGTCCCAGACAAGCATCCTGCCCCGGCTGAAGGGGGTTAGAGTCATCCCGTCCGGGCGTTTGCCTTACGTTTGTACATATTTGTATATACATATTTATCCACTATCCACTAAGAAAATCTTTGTTTCTAAACGTGTATATATATATATATATATATATGTATGTATGTATGTAAACATTTCGCGTTACCATTCGGCCGTCGCAACTTACCTTTGTCCTAAAGGGCCGCCGCAACGGCCTTTCCATATACGCTTTCTTGTCTCGTCAGTTCTGCCTGAAGGTGAATGTATCGCCGCTGAGTGTCTATAATCGTTTACTTTCTTTGTAAGAACAACAAGGCGTGACAATAAGAACCTAGACGCCGATTGACTACCTGTGACGGAAAGTATATACCAATGGGCTACCGAGAGGCAATACAGGGTGTGCGTAACGAGCAATACATAAAATGTAGAGCTGTTAAAACGATTTTTCCAATGGAACATGTCTTGAGAGTCTGTTCGGAGTTACATGAATTATACATTTGAACCGACATAGGAGACAAAATGTGCTGTTGCGGACACCACCTAGACAGAAACTAAGCACACCGTCGTGTTCGTGATAAAATTCTGCTCCATCTGATGAATATGCAAGGCCGGTCAGAAGACGCGACATGGTCGCTTAGAAGAAAATTCGCCAAAAATGAAGTTCTTCATTAGCGTTCATGCCAAATACTTTAGAATCATAACCCTACGACCACCCACGTGTTCAAAGCTAACATATACAGCAAATGCGCATTTCATGACGATCATTTTGGTACCAAACATATGTCAATGCGAGCTGTGGTTGCGAAGTAATTACGATTTTTCGGCGGGATGTCCAGATTAAGTGCATGTAAAATGACTGTGTGGCGACGTTCACTACCGCCGACGTGTCGCGCGACAGCCGCAGCGCGTCATTTTTCATGCACTTAATCTGGACATGCCCTCCGAAAAATCGTAATTACTCCGCAACCACAGCTCGCATTGCCATACGTTTGGTACCAAAATGATCGTCATGAAATGCGCATTTGCTGTATATGTTAGCTTTGAACACGTGGGTGGTCGTAGGGTTATGATTCTAAAGTATTTGGCGTGAACGCTAATAAAGAACTTTATTTTTGGCGAATTTTCTTCTAAGCGACCATGTCGCGTCTTCTGACCGGCCTTGCATATTCATCAGACGGAGCAGAATTTTATCACGAACACGACGGTGTGGCTTAGTTTCTGTCTAGAGGACTGGTTGTCTCGTAACAGCACATTTGGTGCTCCTATGTCGGGCAAAACACCAGTGTCACACATTGTAGTAATTCACTGTAACTCCGAAACAAAGCTTCTCAGAGCACATGTTCCATGGAAAAAATATTCGTTTTAACGAGCTCTACATTTAATGTATCGCTATAAAATTCTTTCAGTCACACCTGATATCGATGCGTGTCTATAGCGCTTCACTGCTGTACCGTTGGCCAGCGCGCCGGATTAATGGCTCTCATGTAATGTACATAACTATCAGCCATTGGTGAGGGAGCTTTTGTCTATCATGGTAATGCAGTACGGGGAGCTCGAATTCAACAAATATATCGCTTGCCTTTCGTAAAGGAACTCAAGCCACTCTCCGTTTGTTTCTTGATGGGAATCTAGAATATATATAATATATACAGTGTGTTTTCCGTGACTCTTGTTGGCGTTATCGTCCCCTGTCTCTGTTGACGTTGCTGTCCAGCTGTCGCTGCTGTTGTTGTTGTCTGTTACTATGAAGCTAGTTACGTTTTACCGTTTAATTGATCGTTAATAAATGGAAATAAATTTGAGTCTGATTTACTCCACTGCGTTATATTCTAGTTTGTTAACGAACACTTAATGAATAGCGATTTTTACTGTTAAAAATTGCACCTATCCAGTCCTCGTAACCGTTACCAGATTGGTGGCTAAATAAAGCCGTACGTCATTAACCACTACGACCGATTGGTTTGCTAGCCGTGTCCAGACGCCGTTTGCCGGTAGTAGCGTGAGTCGTTTGAGCTCTTGGCTTGCTGCGTGACGCTTGTGTCGTCATCGACAGTTTCTGTAGGCGCGCCTTTTTGCGGATCTTTACCCACGTGCCGTTTAAAGCAGCGAGTATGCCGTGTGGTAAGTGGTCGAAGAGAAGGCCAAAGAGAGAGAAACGCCGTCGCAGCCAGTAATGGACTTCTTATGAGGTGCACCTGCTTGGCGTCTCTCCGACCCGCATTTAAACGGGTCATCCTTCCGCTGCACCTTCTGAAGCGGCGGGCTGCCAGCTGTGGTAAGTTAGATAGACATCATTCATCTGCCGTCATTTGTCGCCAAAGTATAACCGTTTAGTCTGGCTGCTATGTCAATTGTATCACTATTCTTTTTAGCAATTGATACTGCCGTAGTTGCCGCTACTACTACTACTACTACAGCTATTTGAAAAGACTTACTATTCTCACTACAGCTCTGACCAAAACTAGTTCAATAAGGTGTCGCCGAGCCTATCTGGATTGTCTTTCTGTGAACGTATAGCACTCGGCACCGACCGCATCAAACAAGCATTTCAGCTTCTGACCAGTTCAAACAGCTGGTAGCGATGCGTCCTATCCTATTCAATTTTCATTAACATAGAGTTCGAGGTAATGCGGCTTATCATCAGCTGAAAGAAGGTCAATCCAACCAGATACCTAATGCTGTGGTTACGGTTGCTTTCGTGACTGTTGATTTGCTGCTGCTGCCGCCGCTTGTTCCACTCGCCGGCGATTCGGACAATGGCCGAAACGATCGGCCAGGTGTCATGTCTGCTAGTTGTCCTACTGACTTACAGTACGAAAACACCCGTAGTGCACGCTGGCAAGGCGCGCTCGCTTGCAAACTCTGGTGCGGCGAAGTTGCCCTTACAGAACTCGAAGTACTACACCACGAAGTATAGTGCCTGCAAGCCGACGAGACCGCTTAACCCTGTTGAGCTTGTGAAGGCGCGCAAGTACGCTACGGAAATCTTCACGAAGTGTGGCTCAAAAATGGTTATCTACTTCGCGACAAAGTTCTCGTTCCCTGCGTACGGTGAGTCATACCGTCTTCTTCCACCAGGCGTTACTGAAACGATTGTGGCTACTGCTCAATTCAATTCAAGTGTTCGTTTACCAGTGTTTTCAAAGGGTAGATAATTATATGCATGGTTATTCACGAAAATCCATGCAATGCACAATATACTGCTCGCGACCGAATACTGCTGCATGAAAGCAGGTGACACACTAACATTAGATTCGCGCCGCTGCCCGGAACGCTGACAAGTATGCTCCAAGAACGGCATAGTACGCACGTAGGTAGCACATTTTTTTTGTTTTTGTTCTGGGAGGTTTTGGGAATGCATGATGCACATACGCCACTAGCAGCCTGCGTGACTAGTGTGAGACTCGCAAACCCACTAAACCCGGATTCCTCCCCACCCCCCCAGGCTCGGTATTACTTTGGCATTGCAGCGAAGCCGTGGGAGAGGCGTCTCAGCCGTTCTCCTTCAATCAGCTCTATCCCTGACTATCATCCCGCATGTCTACCTGCGGTTGTATAGGGGGGTGCCATTTTGTAATCCGTCCTGTGAGGGTGCGTCGAGACCATGAGTGCCTGGCTGCTCCCCACCCCCTCCCTCCTCTATCGGCTTCTCGTCTCGACCACTCTCCCGAGAGACCCGCTTAAACCTCTCCCGCCTGGCCGTTTCCTTGGCTGTCTTGAGTGTCCAAACGGCGTCGAACAAGTTCGTCGCCTCCCTCCATGCCGCCGCCGAAGTCATCATATGGGCGACCACCTCCTTGATGGGTCGGCCTCTCACAGCGGTTGGTGCTGCGTCCCGTGCTTCCCTGAGAGCATCACGCCGCAGAACAGTATGATCTACGTTGTCCATTTCTCCAGAGTCGCACAGTACGCAAATATCGCTGATGGCTTTTTTTTTGTTAATGTTAATAAGCACATTGGGTTGAAATTTAGAAATGCAGCTAAGCAAGTAGAGAAAAAAGCAATTGAACAGGGATCTGCGCAAGTAGGTCAGAATTGCACAGCCACTATAGCAGTCGATTGTAGAAGAATGCAGTATGCAGTTCTTAAAAGATTCAAGTCCGCCATCGAGTGACGAATTAAACATATCTGCAGTTTGTTTGAGCAAACTTTGCCAACCACATGCATAGCTCGACAGATTTGGAGCTCGCCTTTACTCTTCTTTGTTCTTTGTAAACAGGAACCCACCCTTAGTTTCCGCCCTATATTTCGAATAGCCTTGGCATCATATCTTGAGAGGGAAATTAAACGACACTGTAAAGCTATTGTCATGTTTCTTTGTGATCTTAAATAGCAAACTAGGTTGTTCCAGTGCAGCACTCCCTTAATAAGCGTTGTGAAATGCAGCTCCGTGAACAAACCACGTTTGAAGTTGATATATATCAACTTCAAATCAACTTCATATCAACTTCGTTTATATATTTCAACTTCAAACCACGTTGGTGTTGGAGTGAAGTCGTCGTATCTCTTGATGTCGTGAACGGCTGCATGAGCCGTGTGGCGCTGGAGTTGCTACGGGCGCCAAGGCAGGATTGATTTTAAGTTCCCTTTAATCAAAATCCACTTGGGCGTTTCGAATCTCGTGTGCGCTACTAGGACAGCATGGCCGTCCGACGTTAGATGGCCGCCATGCTATCGCGGCGACGACCTTCTAGCAAGTAAATTATATATATATATATATATATATATATATATATACATTCGTTAGAATATAAACCTTAACCCCTGTCAAGACTGTTAAACGAATTGTAAGACATGTGAAGTAGTTGTAAACAAAGGCATGCTAGGGTCTGCGCTTCAGCGTCCTCGGGGTTTACTACAGAATAAAGCTTGCAGACGCCGTTTCATCTTACTGTTCTTAACCTACTCCTCCTTTAAACCTTAAAAGAAAAATATAAATATATATATAGAGAGAGAGAGTTAGATACTTCTTTTTCGGGCTGTCCCTCAGACAAGATTTAACGTTCACTGGACTGGTTCTCATATTGCTTCATAATCGGACCCCGATAGATACAACACAATTAATACAAATCGGCAACGGCGGGGCTCAAACCCGCGCACCTATATGTCTCCTCCGGTCGCGAGGCGCAGGCGAGTGCACCCACCACGCCACCGGGCTTGTCAACTCTAACCAGCGTGTATCATTTCAATTGCAGGCATCGGCGCAGTAGCGAAGTATCTGTGCACAATTGCGTCGATAGCGTTTGCCAATATGGCTAACGACGGCAGCGTAATTGTGCCTCGGAACACGACAACAGCTCAAATTTACAACCTCTCGAACCTGCTTGTGCGGTCTCTTTCTAAAACCAAGCACGTTTTCATCATTCGAAGCCAGGGCCGAAAACACGAGTTCACGAACGACCAGTTTATGGAGTTTCTAAACTTTGTCGTTCGTTGTGCATATACCGGATACTGGCTATCACCACGAGATGCGGACTACGTCAAACATGTCATCGAATACTACAAATTCATTCTGCTGTAAAGCACATGCGTGTGTTTATATATATATATATATATATATATATAAGGGCGGTGCGTTGGGGGGGGGGGGGGGGGCAAAACGGGCGTTGCAAATAATGAATAACAGACCGCAAGTTTGAGCCCCGGCCTCGGCAGTTATTTCTGTTGGATCTGGTTAGATAACAGTTTGTCGTGCTGCTGCTGTAGCAGAGAAGTGCTGTTCTGCTGGAAATATCACGCATAAGTCTAGTCGAGGGAACTTGATGACGATGGAAGCAGTTAAACGCGATCGTGTGACAGGTATACATACCCTAGCCTATTGCGAGCGTCTAAAACCAAACTGTCGAAGCGTTACAATATATATATATATACAGGTAGTTCAATAAATACTTAGAATGAAAACCAAGAATTTTCCAAATCATGTTTTTAAATTTATCTTATGCGATATACTCCCCGAGATGCTCAATACACTTTTCCCACCAAGATTTCAGAGCTTTTATACCTCTTAAGTAGAATTCCGCGTCTTTAGACTGAAAATAGGCATTGACAGCAGCCTTAACCTCTTCATTGCTGGAAAAACGCTTTCCACCGAGACTATTCTTCAAATGTCCGAAGAGGAAATAATCAGAGGGGGCCAGGTCTGGAGAATAGGAAGGTTGTTCAATAAGTTCGAACCTCAGTTGGGCCAGTTTTGCCGATGCTTGCCGGGACTTGTGTGCAGGAGCATTGTCCTGGTGAAACAGGACAACCTTCTTCTGCAAAGCGGGCCGTTTCACGATGAGTTCTTGCTAAAGGCAGTCTAACAGTCTTGCCTAATATTCTCCTGTGATCGTTTTACCGCTCTCAAGGTAGTCGACCAGCATTATTCTACGTTGGTCTTAAAAAACTGTAGCCATCACCTTTCCGGTCAATGCCGTTGTCCGCACCCTCTTCGGAGGTCCTTCATCAGGTGCACACCATTGGCAAGATGCTTCTTGGGTCTCGGGAGTGTAGTGATGGACCCAGCTTTCATCGACGGTCATGAATCTGCCCCAAAAATCCGACGGATTGTTCGACATCTTGGCCAAATTTCGCTGTGAAGCGAAAACAGGCGCGTTTTTTTGGCCTTGGTTGAGCAAATGCGGCAGCCATTTTTCTCTGAGCTCTTTCATCTTCAAGTTTTCGTGCAGGATGAAATGCACACTACCCAAACTGATCCCCAAGGCCTCCGCTATCTCCCTAATGTTCACTCGCTTATCTGCGGCAAGGATTTTCCGCACCTTTTCCACGTTTTCCTAATCAGTTGCCGTTTTTGGGCGTTTTGAACGTAGTTCATCCCGGTGCTCTTGCGACCTCTTTTTACCTCATTAATCCAGTTGGAAACAGTGGCAAAACATGGCGCAGAGTCACCGTACACCTCGTCTAACTCAGTTTTCACTTGGGTCGCATTCCAACCTTTGAAATAAAATGCTTGGTCACCACTCGAAACTCTTTTTTCTCCATTTTTCAATATCACGCCGATACGTTGCACGGGAAAAGCGATCAAACGAAATCGCAACGGCCAATCACCATAATATTTTGACTGCTGGCAGTCGAAAAGTTGCAGTTCCTAATAGCGGTGGAAGCGCGCCAAAATTCGAATTCTAAAAAGCTCATTCTAAGAACTTATTGAACTACCTGTATATATTTATATATATGTATATATATTAACACATATATGTATATACTTATTTATGCACTAGCCACTAAGGTGATCTTTGTCTTTAAAAGTGCGTCGAGCGCGGTGGCGTGGTGGCATGCGTCCCATGGACGTTAAATCTTGGCTGAGAGTCAGCCCCGAAAGGATTTGTCTCTAAAAGTGCGTAGATATATATATGCACTTTTCGCGTTACCATTCGGCCGTCGCAACTTACGGTCTGTTTATATAGGCTTTTTTTTGTCTCGTCAGTTCTGCCTGAAGGTGAATGTATCGCCACTGAGTGTTCATATTCGTTCACTTTCGTCGTAACAACAACAAGGATGACAATAAGAACAACACTAGTGCCGATTGATAACTGATGACGGAACGTAAATTACCAATGGGTTACTGAGACCAAGGCGAAAGTATGTTCGATGCGTGTCTATAGCGCGTCACTGCTGTATCGTTGCCAGTGCGT
The DNA here is from genome assembly GCA_003439945.1 of Dermanyssus gallinae. Taxonomy (NCBI): domain Eukaryota; kingdom Metazoa; phylum Arthropoda; class Arachnida; order Mesostigmata; family Dermanyssidae; genus Dermanyssus; species Dermanyssus gallinae. The sequence continues at coordinate 294,401 of QVRM01001414.1, forward strand.
CGGATCAATGGCTCTCATAGAATGTATGTAACTACCAGCCATTGGTGAAGAGCTTTCGTCTATCATGGTAGTCCCGTATGGGCAGATCTGAGTAGCGTGAGTCGTTCGAGCTCTTGACTTGCTGCGTGACGTTTGTGTTGTCATCAGTTTTCGGTCGGTGCGCTTTTCTGCGGATCTTTACCCACGTGCCGTTTAGAGCAGCGAGTATGCCGTGTGGTAAGTGGTCGAAGAAGATGCCAACGCGAGGGAAACCTCGTCGCATCCAATGACGGACTTCTTATGAAGTGCACCTGCTTGGCGTCTCTCCGACCCGCATTTAAACGGATCACCCTTTCGCTGCACCTTCTGAAGCGGCGAGCCGCCCGCTATGGTAATGTAGATAGGCATCATTCGTCTGCCGTCATTTGTCGCCAAAGTACAACCGTTTAGCCTGGCTGCTATGTCAATTGTATCACTATTTTTTATAGCAATTGATACTACTACAGCTATTTGAAAAGATAATATACTATTCTCACTACAGCTCTGACCCAAACTAGTTCAATGAGGTGTCGCCGAGCCTATCTGGATTGTCTTTCTGTGAATGTATAGCAGTCGGCACCGACCGCATCAAACAAGCATTTCAGCTTCTGACCAGTTTAAACAGCTGGTAGCGATGCGTCCTATCCTATTCAATTTTCATTAACATAGAGTTCGACGTAGTGTGGCTTATCATCAGCTGAAAGAAGGTCAATCCAACCAGATACCTAATGCTGTGGTTACGGTTGCTTTCGTGACTGTTGATTTGCTGCTGCTGCCGCCGCTTGTTCCACTCGCCGGCGATTCGGACAATGGCCGAAACGATCGGCCAGGTGTCATGTCTGCTAGTTGTCCTACTGATTCACAGTACGAAAACATCAGTAGTGCACGCCGGTAAGGCACGCCCGGTTGCGAACTCTGGCGCGGCGAATTTTTTTTTTTGCTGAGAGGTTTTGGGAATTTTAAAGTTGATATATATATATATACACATTCGCTAGAATATAAACCTCAGCCTCTGTCGAGAGTTTTAAACGAATTGTAAGAAATGTAAAGTAGTTGTAACCAAAGGCATGCTAGGGTCTGCGCTTCAGCGTCCTCGGGGTTTACCACAGAATATAGCTTGCAGACGCCGTTTCATCTCACCGTTCTTAACCTACTCCTCCTTTAAACCATAAAATAATATATATATATATATATATATATATATATATATATATAACTTAAATAAGCCTTTTTTCTCGGGCTGACTCTCAGCCAAGACTTAACGTCCACGGGACTGTTTTTCGCATTGCTTCATAGACGAACCCCCATAAATACAAATCTGCAACGGCGGGGCTCGAACCCGCGCACCAATGTATCTCGTCCGTTCGCGAGGCGCAGGCGAGTGCACCCACCACGCCACCGGGCTTGACAACTCTATAACAGCCTGTCACATTTCAATTGCAGGCATCGGCGCACTAGCGATGTATCTGTGCACAATTGTGACGATGGAGTTTGCCAATATGGCTAACGACGGCAGCGTAATTGTGCCTCGGAACACGACAACAGCTCAAATTTACAACCTCTCGAGCCTGCTTGCGCGGTCTCTTTCTAAAATCAAGCACGTTTTTATCATCTGAAGCCAGGGCCGAAAACACGAGTTCCCGAGCGACCAGTTTAAGGAGTTTCTAAACTTGCGTCGTTCGCTATGCATTTACCGGATACTGGCTATCAGCACGAGATGCGGACTACGTCAAACATGCCATCGAATACTACAAATTCATTCTGCTATAAAGCACATGCGTGTGTTTATATATAAATGCATCTATATATATATATATATATATATATATATATATATATATATATATATATATATATATATATATATATATATTTATATATGTATATAAGGGCGGTGCGTTGGGCGACTAACGCACCGTCGTGCAAAACGGGGCGTTGCAAATAATAAATAACAGACTGCATGATTGCATGCTGGTGAATGCATCGCCGCTGAGTGTCTATACTCGTTTACTTTCGTTGTAAGAACAACAAGCGTGACAATAAGAACCCTAGCGCCGATTGATAACCTGTGACGGGAAGTAGATTACCAATGGGCTACCGAGACTAGGGCAAAAATATATTCGATGCGTGTCTATAGCGCTTCACTGCTGTACCGTTGCCAGCGCGCCGGATTAATGGCTCTCATGTAATGTACATAACTATCAGCCATTGGTGAGGAGCTTTTGTCTATCATGGTAATGCAGTACGGGGAGCTCGAATTCAACAAATATATCGCTTGCCTTTCGTAAAGGAACTCAAGCCACTCTTCCTGTCTGTTTCTTGATGAGAATCTAGAATATATATAATATATACAGTGTGCTTTCCGTGACTCTTGTATGGCGTTATCGTCCCCCGTCTCTGTTGACGTTGTTGTCCAGCTGTTGCTGCTGCTGTTGTCTGTTACTATGAAGCTAGTTACGTTTTAGCGTTTAATTGATCAGATTGCTAATCAATGAAAATAAATTTGAGTCTGATTTACTCAACTGCGTTATATTCTAGTTTGTTAACGAACACTTAATGAATCGCGATTTTTACTGTTACAACTTGCACCTATCCAGTCCGCGTAACCGTTACCGGATTGGTGGCTAAATAATGCCGGACGTCACTAACCGCTACGACCGATTGGTTTGCTAGCCGTGTCCAGACGCCGTTCGCCGGTAGTAGCGTGAGTCGTTTGAGCTCTTAGCTTGCTGCGTGACGCTTGTGTTGTCATCAGTCTTCGGTCGGCGCGCTTTTCTGCGGATCTTTACCCACGTGCCGTTTAAAGCAGCGAGTATGCCGTGTGGTAAGTGGTCGAAGAGAAGGCCAAAGAGAGAGAAACGCCGTCGCAGCCAGTAATGGACTTTTTATGAGGTGCACCTGCTTGGCGTCTCTCCGACCCGCATTAAAACGGGTCATCCTTCCGCTGCACCTTCTGAAGCGGCGGGCTGCCAGCTGTGGTAATTTAGATAGACACCATTCCTCTGCCGTTATTTATCGCCAAAGTACAACCCATTAGTCTGGCTGGTATTCTGTTAATTGTATCACTATTATTTATAGCAATTGACGCTGCCATAGCTGCTACTGCTGGTGATGCTACTACTACTACTACTACAGTTATTTGAAAAACTTACTATTCTCACTGCAGCTCTGACCATAACGTAATGCCGAGCGTAAATAGATTGTCTGTCTGTGCGCGTAAAGCAGTCGGTACCGACCGTATCAAACAAGCATTTCAGCTCCTGAGCAGTTCTAACAGCTAGCAGTAGCAATGCGTCTTGTTCTACTCAGCTTTCAGTAGCATAGAGTTTGACGTATTGTGGCTCACCCTGAGCTGAAAGAAGGTCTGTCCAACCAGATACCTAATGCTGTGGTTACGGTTGCCGTTGCGACTGTTGATTTGCTGCTGCTGCTTGTTCCACTCGCCGGCGATTTGGACAATGGCCAAAACGATCGGCCAGGTGTCATGTCTGCTAGCTGTTCTACTGATTCACAGTACGAAAACACCAGTAGTGCACGCCGGTAAGGCACGCCCGGTTGCGAACTCTGGCGCGGCGAAGTTGCCCGTACAGAACTCGAAGTTCTACACCACAAAGTATAGTGCCTGCAAGCCGACGAGACCGCTTAACCCTGTCGAGGTTGTGAAGGCGCGCAAGTACGCTACGGAAGTCTTCAGGAAGTGTGGCTCAAAAATGATTATCTACTTCGCGACCAAGTTTTCGTTCCCTGCGTACGGTGAGTCATCTCGTCTTCTTCACCAGGTATTACTGAAACGACTGTGGCTCCTGCTCAACTCAATTCAAGTGCTCCATTTTTGTTTTCAAAGGGTAGATATTTATATGCATGGGTATTCACGAAAATTCTGTATTCAATACATGCAGTGCAGAATATACTTCTCGCAAACGAATACTGCTGCATCAAAGCAGATGACACACTAACATTAGATTCAAGCCGCTGCCCGGAATCGTGACAAGTGTGATCCCAGAACTGCATAGTACGCACATAGGTAGCGTATTGGGTTGAAGTTTAGAAATGCAGTTAGTAGCTAGTAGAGAAAAAATGCGCGCGTTTACTCAGTTCTCTGTAGGCAGTAAGCCACCATTAGTTTCCCCCCTGTATTTTGAATAGTCATGACATCATATCTTGAGAACGAAATTAACCAACACTGTAAGGCGATTGTCATGTTTCTTTGTGATTTTAAATAGCAAACTAGGTTGCTTCATTGCAGCAATCCCTTAACCGATTCCGAACCCAAGTTGCCTGCCCGATATTCAAAGCCTCCATATATATATATATATATTTATTTACCGAGAACTTAAGCGTTGTGAAATGCAGATCCGTGAATAAACCACGTTTGAAAATGATATATATATATATATATATATATATATATATATATATTCGTTAGAATATAAACCTCAACCCTTGTCGAGGCTTTTAAACGAATGCTGGGATCTGCGCTTCAGCGTCTTCGGGGTTACCACAGAGACTAAAAATAGCTTGCAGGCGCCGTTTCATCTCATCGTTCTTAACCTACTCCTCTTTTAAACGTTGTTAAAGGAAAAAAAATATATGTCTATATATAACTTTAAACGGCCTGTATCATTTCGATTGCAGGCATCGGCGCAGTGGCGAAGTATCTGTGCACAATTGTGACGGTGGCGTTTGCCTATTTAGCAAACGACGGCAGCGTAATTGTGCGACGGAACACGACAACAGCTCAAGCTTACAACCTGTCAAACATGTTTGTGCGGTTTCTTTCTAAAAGCAAAAACAATTTTATCATTCGAGGCCAAGGCCAAAAACACGTGTTGTCGAACGACCAGTTTGTGGAGTTCCTCAACGTTGTCGCTCGCTGTGCATTTACCGGATACTGGCTATCACCACGAGACGTAGACTATGTCAGACATGCCATCGAGTACTACAAATTCATCCTGCTATAAAGCACATGCGTGTGTGTTTGTATATATTTATATATATATTTATATATATCGTGCAAAACGGGGCCTTGCAAATCATGAGTAACGGACCGCTGAAGAAGTGCTTCTCTGTTGGAAATAGCCCACATAAGTCTAGTAGAGAGAACGCGATGACGATGCAAGCATTTAAACGCGATCGTGTCACAGGTATACCCTATTCTAGTACAAACATGTAAAACCAACTTGTCAGAGCGTTACAATATATATATATATATATATATATATATATATATATATTATATATATACATACATACATATTTATCCACTATTAAGGTACTATTTGTTTCTTAAAGTAGGCACTTTAAGAGCTTTTGTTGATACTGCTGTATATATGTTTATATATAGCACAATAATATTAATATGTGAACATTTCGCGTTACCATTCGACCGTCGCAACTTACGGTCTGTTTATATTGGCTTTTTTTGTCTCGTCAGTTCTGCCTGAAGGTGAATGTATTGCCACTGAGTGTTCATATTCGTTCACTTTCGTCGTTACAACAACAACAAGCATGACAATAAGAAGAACACTAGTGCCGATTGATAACTGATGACGAAAAGTAAAGTAAATTACCAATGGGTTACTGAGACCAAGGCGAAAGTATGTTCGATGCGTATCTATAGCGCTTCACTGCTGTATCGTTGCCAGCGCGTCGGATCAATGGCTCTCATATAATGTATGTAACTACCAGCCATTGGTGAAGAGCTTTCGTCTATCATGGTAGTCCCGTATGGGCAGATCTGATTCAGCAAGCATATATCGCTTGCATTTCGTAAAGAAACTCAACCTACTCTTCCTGTTTGTTTCTATGTGTTAGAATAAACACATCATATTTGTTCACCATAGTTGTTCGTAGTAGGATTAGATTGACACACCTAGTTTGCTACGAAATTATAACAATATCTCGTTCACACGCGCCTGTAACGAGTATGCGTCTAATGCCGAACATCTTAAAACATTATGATATCGACAGATGTTGCCATCACCACAAAACTTACACACACAGTCGGTAATATAATAACATTCACCCTCGAGGCACATATAATGGTGATAACCGTTTCATGTAACCCTGCACACTATTGGTCGGTTACTTTGGAAGGCACGTTTTCACTTCTCTGAGCGAAAAGCAGGCCCATCTGTATAGTTAGTTACACATAACAAAATTTACGTTTCGGTCTTCCCTGAATGTTCGGTACATGTCGAGTGTAATTGCACTGGTCGGTAATTTGTCTAGAACTAAGTCTTCTACCAGAGTGCGTTCTCCGCAAAGTTCTAGTGCCAGGGTAGCTGACGCGTTCCTAGATAATCCCAGTACGCGAGACATGCTTTGCTTACGTGCACCACTTGGCCACGCTTCCCCATTGTCTGCTAGTTGTTGTTGTCACGTTATCGAGTACGTCCTGTTGGTGTATGCACGTTGCGGTGCTGATCGGTGGGGTTAAAGTGGAGACGGCGCGGTGTACTAGCAGCTGAGAGTGGTGGTGCGTACATATTATTACCGCTGGTCTGTATAGGTTGCCGCTCTTGGTGTCTTAGTTGCTGCTGTTGTGGTGGCTGTTGCGATGACTGTTGGTTTTGGTGCTTCTCAGCTGGCTTTGCGAGACCATTCATTGCAGGTGATCTTTTTTCTGAGTTCGTCGATTTTTCTCCGTAGTGCTTGTAGCTCGGTAGCACAGTTACAGGGCTGTTTGGCCGTCGTGTTATTGGCAACAACGATGGACACTTCTTTTCAAAAGCACGACTTGCAACTGGTAGAGAACACTTATTGGGTATTTGGAAGGCGCAATGAGGGTGCACTGGCTTGTTACGGCCTTCACAAATAGTCCGGTCCTTGATCTGCTGGAATTGTCCCCCGCAGGTTGCGCATGGACGTCCTGGATTAATTTTGATGTCACCCCCTAGTAGAAGCTAGAGTACAAGTGCTGAGGGCCGCAGCAGCTCTGGCTTCAAGAGGCGGAGTTGGGGCTGGTGCGTGTAGACGTTATCCAGGAAGGGTTTAGTACTTACTTGGGCTTCAGGCGGGCTTACATGCCAGTTCATTATGGCTGAATCCATGGTTTTTGTGCAATTTTGTGACACAAGGTATGCTGACAGAAGAACACACAGAAACCTCAAACGTCCAAGAGCCGCCATGTTGGCAGAATGAATGTTAGAATATATGTAATATATACGGCGTGTATTCTGTCCTTGTGGTATGGCGTTGTCATCCCCCGTCTCTGTTGGCGTTCCAGTTGTTGCCGCTGCTGCTGCTGTTGTTTGTTACTATGAAGCTAGCTACAATTTAGCGTTCAACTGATCAGATCATTAATGAATCGAAATAAATTCGAGACTGATTTACCCCATCTGCATTATATTCTAGTCATTAGCGAACACTTATGGAATAACGTAATTTTTTACTGTCAAAAATTGCACCTATTCTAGTCTTTGTAACCGTTGCCGGATTGGTGGGTGTATAAAACCAAATACCACCAACCGCAACGTCCGATTGGTCTGCTAGCCTAGTGTTCAGACGCCGTTCGCCTGTACTAGCGTCAGTCGCTTAGCCTTTGACTGCGTTGCGTGAAGTTTGTGTTGTCATCAGTTCATCATCGGACGATGCGTTATTCTGCGGAAATGTACCCATATGCCGTTTAGAGCTGCGAGTTTGCCGTGTGGTAAGTGGTCGAAGAAAGTTCCAAAGAGAGACAAACGCCGTCGCACTTAGTAATAGACTTCGTTCGAGGTGCGCCTGCTTGGCGTCTCTCCAACCCGCATTTAAAAAGGTCACCTTTGCGCTGCACCTTTTGAAGCGGCGGACCGCCAGCTGTGGTAATTTAGATAGACACCATTCCTCTGCGGTTATTTGACGCCAAAGTACAACCTTTTAGCCTGGCTGCTATGTCACCTGTACAACTATGATTTATAGCAATTGATACTGCCGTAGATGCTACTACTGCTGCTACCGCTATTTGAGAAAGCGTACTATTCTTACTGCAGCTCTGACCATAACTAGTTCAATGAGGTATCGCCGAGCCTATCTAGATTGTCTGTCTGTGAGCGTATAGCAGTTGGTACCGACCATATCAAACAAGCATTTCAGCTTCTGACCAGTTCTAACAGCTGGCAGCGATGCGTCTTATCCTATTCAGCTTTCAATAGCAAGTAAAGTCTTCGGGCTGACCCTCAGCCAAGATTTAACGTCCACGGAACTGTTTTTCACATTGCTTCATGGACGGACCTCCACAAATACAAATGTGCAACGGTGGGGCTCGAACCCGCGCATCTATGTGTCTCCTCCGGTTGCGAGGCGCAGACTTAATCCACCACGCCGCCCGGCTCGACAGCTTTCAATAGCAAAGGGTTTGATGTAATGTGGCTTACCATCAGCTGAAAGAAGGCCTGTCCAACCAGATACCTAATGGTGTGGTTACGGTTGCCGTCGCGACTGTTGATTTGCTGCTGCTGCTGCTGCTTGTTCCACTCGCCGGCGATTCGGACAATGGCCAAAACGATCGGCTAGGTCGGCCAGTCATGTCTGCTAGTTGTCCTACTGATTTCCAGTACGAAAACACCAGTAGTGCACGCCGGTAAGGTACGCCCGTGGCGAACTCTGGCGCGGCGAAGTTGCCCGTACAGAACCTGATGTACCACACCACCAAGTATAGTGCCTGCAAGCCGACGAGACCGCTTAACCCTGTTGAGCTCGTGAAGGCGCGCAAGTACGCTACGGAAGTCTTCAGGAAGTGTGGCTCAAAAATGATGATCTACTTCGCGACCAAGTTTTCGTTCCCGGTGCGTACGGTGAGTCATATCGTCGCCTTCTTCCACCAGGTGTTACTAAAACGACTGTGGCTACTGCTCAGTTCAATTCAAGTGCTCCTGTTGCCAACGGAACCGTAGAATGACGACAGACGAAAATGCGCGGGTTCACACACTCACTGATTCTTATTTATTATATTTCACGATACGACAGAGAGCAATACGGCAGCGCCGCCTCTCTTCGTATTATTGCCTAGCCTAGCTTACTACTCTGTCCCGGCGGTTAGCGCGAAGCTGTTTCGCCGCCAGAACTCACACACAGTACACTCTTAACAATACTGCTGTGCTACTCAACTAAATATATATATTTATATATATAAATCTACCTGCGCCTGCTAGCCACGATCACTCACCACCCTAGGGCAGTATCACTGCCACGCTCACGCCGTTGTCGCTGCCACGCCGTCGGACGTCCCGGTCGCCGCCGCACTAAGGGTTTGCAGAGCACGCGTTACGCCGAGCGCTCGGGATAGCAAGGGTTAGTAAAATGGCGCGCATCCCTTTTATACAGCTGACGACCGGCACCGTGACAGTGCGCGAACAGTGCAGTGGCGGGTTGTGGCCAACAGTGCAGTGGCGGTTGTGGCCAACAGTGCAGTGGAGAATTGTGGCTGACAGGCAGATATCATCATCATCATGGCGCGCAAATACAAACTCCTACTCGCGGCCTTCCAATATGCAACAGCTCCTTTATTCGTGTTTTCAAAGGGTAGATAATTATATGCATGGTTATTCACAAACATCCTGTATTCAATATATACAACGCACAATATACTGCTCGTGAACGAGTACTGCTGTATCAAAGCAGGTGACAGACTAACATGAGGTTCACGCCGCTGCCCGGGACCGTGTCAAGTACGCTCCAATAACGGCATAGTACGCACGTAGGTAGCGCACTGGGTTCAAGTTTATGCAATCGGTATGCAGTCGAGAAAAAAAGTGGTTGAACAGGGATCTGCGCAAGTAGGTAAAAATATGCACAGCCGCTAAAGCAGTCGGTTGTAGAATGTAATATGCAGTTTTTAAAAGACTAATGTCCGCCATCGAGTGAGAGATTAAATATATATGCAGTTTGTTTAAGCAAACTTTGCTAACCACACGCATAGCTCGACACGTTTAGAGCTCGCGTTTACTCAGTTCTTCGTAAACAGTAACCTACCCTTAGGTTCCTCCTTATCTTTCGGATAGCCATGGCATCATATCTTAAAAGGGAAATTAAACGACACTGTGGAGCTATTGTCATGTTTCTTTGTGATCTTAAATAGCAAGCTAGGTTGTTCCATTGCAGCAATCCCTTGGCCAATTCCGAACGCAAACGAGCCGGCCCAGTAAACGATATTCAAAGCCTCCATATATACATATATTTTTTTTGGAGGGGGATTTAAATGCTTTGGAAACTAACGCAATAGGGCAAGTAGATAGAAACTCAGGCCCTATACAGTGTGGGACTCACCCCCGACGGTTGGACATTATTCCGCCGAGATCATACCCACTAAACGCACCTGCCCCCTTAAGCTTCACTCTCGGTCAGCCCGGCTCTCCTTTTAATAGTACTACGAGCCGACAGGAGCGGTGAGTGTTCTTCGGATCAATTGGCCGAAGACCTCTTAAGGTTTGGCCCTCTAGCCATAATACTGCGTTCCTCCATTTGCGAAACATTTCTTCTAGAGGCACGGGCGTATTCTGTCCCTTCCGTTGCAAATCTGTCTCTCCTGAGGCGCTCCAGGTGCTCCTTTCTAACCAGTACCTCTCGTGCCGCTGCAGCTCCTATATGCCAATTAGAGGTGCTTTCACAAATGAATTGCACAAACTGTGCAATTCCCTGAGTAGGCAGGTCCGGAGGGTTCGTAAAATTTAGCTCTCCGCCCAACTTCAATCTGTCCAGCACTTTTCTTTTAGTCTCTATTCTGACTTTCGCAAAGACCGGACAGACCAACAGAGTATGGGCAGTGTCGTCTACGACACCTAGGTCACAGAGTACGCATATGTCCGAGGAGGCTTTTCCTATCCTTAACAGATATGTCTGAAAGTTGCCATGGCCCGTTATAACCTGCGTCAGAAAGTGATCAACCTCTCCTCCGGGTCGATTCAACCACTTCCTTATGTCAGGAATAAGGTCGCACACGCGCGCACCCGGTGCACCATCTGGAATGGTAGCCCATTCGTTCTGCCATGCAGTAAGTGTGCCTTCCCTTTCATCATCTCTGACTTTCCTATTAGAGCTTTCTGGGCCCCTGTCCCATAATCTTTGTCTTTCCTCTGCCTTTAGGTCCAAGGGAGAAGTGCCAGCAAGGACAAGTGCAGCGGAGGTGCTAACAGTCCTATAGGCCTGAGTAATCCGTGAGGCCGCAGTCCTTTGTGTTCTTCTTAACATATGTTTTAGCCCTTGTGACTCTTTAGCCGCTGTGAACCACACCGGTGCTCCAAACAACTCTATAGATTCGACGGCCGACATAATGAGTCTCCTACGTCCTGCTTTACTTGGCCCGTGAATGTTAGAAAGGATCTTGGCTATTGTGTATGCCACCTTCTCCGCATTCTTCAAAGCGTTTCTAGCATGGTGCATACCCCTCATTCCTCTGTCCAGATGTATGCCCAAATACCTGGCTATACTGACCATCCTTATCTGGACCTCATTTAGGACAAGGTTGATGTGTCGCACTTGCTTTTTTCCTATCAGCAGAATATCTTCACTCTTCTCCGGAGCAAGAGCCAACCCAGCCTCCTTCATTCATTCCTCTACAAGTTTGAGGGCTTTATTGGCATATATTTCTATCTCTGTAGTCGTCTTCGCCTGCACCGTCACAGCCAAGTCGTCTGCGTATGCCAAACGCTCAACTCCTACAGGGAGGTTACGTAGTCGGAGTACATCGTCGTACGCTATGTTCCACAGTAGTAGCTCGAGGATGGAACCCTGTGGGACACCCGCCGTCATAGGCATCTCCTTGCCCTCACAAGTGATGACAAGGTCTTTCAAGTAGTCCGAGGTTAGCCTTATTATGTATTGTGGGACCTTCCTCTTAACTAGTGTATCCAAAATAACCTTCCAAGGCAGGCTGTTAAAAGCATTTTTTCACGTCTAGCAGCACTGCAAGGTATAACTTGCGGGTGCTAGGCGTGGAGCTGTGCACCGTTTCTGCCTCTCTGCTACAATGGCCTCTACGCCCTTTGCTAACGAATTAATCAGGAAGATAGGCCTATAACCGTCATTTCCTTTAGGCACAAGGACTACCTTCGCTGTTTTCCATGCCATAAGTATAAGCTTACTCGTTACCTTTGCCACAACCTCAGGAAACTCCTCGAACAGAGCTTTCACAGCCATTGGAGGAATGCCGTCAGGCCCTGGTGCTTTACCTTGTTTGATTCTCTCAGTTGCTTGTAGTACTTCTAAAGCAGAAACCTCAGATGCATACATTTCTGATCCTTCCTCTAATTGGTTATTCTCGTAAACTCCTCTAGGAAAGTCTGCGTGCTGGAAAACAATCTCATCAGTAGACTCGTCCTCTCTGGATCTTTCAGAATGGTTTTTGGAGCTCTCATTTGCAGCTTGCCTCTAACCATCTTGTACGGCTTTCCCCACGACTTGTCGTCGAGAGTCGCGAGGAATTCTCCTCACCAATTCCTTTTGCTGTCGACAATTTTCTTTTTAAGTAGAGCTCTACAGTTTCGGTACTCCCTTACCAGATGGGGGAGTATTTCCGCTAGCTCTCTTTATGGCCCTCCTTGCTCTTAGACACTCTTTTCGGGTTTTCTCAATGTCCCTGTTCCACCAGTGTTTTCCCAGCACCGTCTTTCTTCTTTTAAGATGTGTTGTGGGCCTTCAGGCAAGCCATCCTCAAAGCCCTCTCTAACTCTATTGCTTCCCTTGAGAGCCCGTCTATCTCGAAGATATTTCGTATTGCCGAGGCAAGGGAGGTAGTTGTCTGGTGTTCCTTGTAATTGTAAACTCGATGCAGTGATGATCACTCAGATTCTCCTCCTCAGTGAGTACTCTCCAATCGGTGACCAATACAGCCATCATCTCACTGCAGATCGGCAAGTCTACGCTTGACTCCTGACCTGCTCTATGAAACGTCGGATCTACTCCATTATTTAAGACAACCATGTTTTTGACGCCATCCAGTCCATCAGCAGTAAACCTCTTCTATCTGCACGGAAGGAGCCCCACACCTCTGACGCTGCATTGAAGTCTCCTGCAAGGAGCACCCTAGCTTCGTCAATTGATATTGCTAGCTCGTCTAGAAATTCCAGCAACTGACCTGTATCAATTTAAACAGATGTGCGCTACACTGATTCATTGTTTGGGATGGGGTTTGCACTAGTTGCCTCAGTCAGACCTCTGGCGGTGTGGCTGAAACCCGGAGTGATGAACCCCTCCGCGTCTATCTTTTCTAGCTTCTTTTCTTTGCGTTGTTGTTTCTTGCGGGCCATGTCCTCTTCCTTTTCAGTCTGAATTCTATCCTGTGCCGATTTTTCCCGAGCAACTTGTTTAGATCCAGGACCGCCTTCTTGAAGGCCGGGCAGGACATAGACCTGACAGTATGACCATCCACGTCACAAACATAGCAGTGGGGACAGTCCTTTTTACAGTCTTGAAATGTGTGGCCGAGTTCACCGCACTTGTTGCACCGTCGGTCTGACTCTTTGTCATTAGTACACTCTCTGGCAAAGTGTCCTACTTTATGGCAGTTAAAGCATGTGGGTAATGAGACCCACTCCACTGACCTGCAATTTAAATTGCCCAGGGGTAACCGGTTGTGGAACAGACGTCTACTGCCTTCTGTCCGCGGTAGCGTAACAAGGCACTGCCATCCCTTTCTCTTGGTCATTCGAGAATCCTCAGTGCGGAGCACCGTAGTCGTGGAGAGCTTTAATTTCGTGCACAACTCTGCCTCTATCTTGGCGGCATTCAGAAAAGGGTCTACGTCACGGAGAACCACCGTGATTTGGGGCCCCGTCGTCTTGCGTACATCCACTTCCACATCCGTGCCCTTGCGAATTATGTCTGCAAACGTAACTCCTCCTCCTGTCTTGGTTTCATTAACCTTTATTATTAGATCTCCGTCCCTTGTCTTGGTAACCTGATTGAGTTTCACACCGGCTTCGTCCGGCTTAACATGGTCTCTAATTTTACTGAGGGTCTCCTCAATGGTCGAACCTTCTTTCACTTTGATCCTGACGGTACTGTGATCAGCGGGCGGTACAGACCCATCTCTCGCGCGGGAGGAGCTACGCCTGCGAGAAGAACTGCGGGTCCTCATGCCTTTCCTCTCCGCTAATTCGATGTAACACCCATTTTTCCTACAACAAGCTTCAATGGCACGTTTAATCGATGGCCCGTCCCATTCCTCAAGTTGTCCGTCCATGTCAAGTTAAGTCAAAAGCACCTTTATTCAAAAGTCATATATGCCTAAGTATACATTGTTTTAACAAAATATTTAACCTCTGACTATAATTAGAACATACATCAGGTCTGTCGACTTCGCAGACTTCGTGGAACTCTCCACGAGAATGTGTTGTTTACCATAACTGAGCGCGCAACTTCCAGTGATCTAACATTCACATCACTTCGCAGTCCATTATTTATATGTTTAAACATGGTCTGGTCAGTCCCGAGACAACACAATTTTTAATACAGCGATAGATCACCTCGTTCGTGTAACGTACAAGAGATACGCTTTCACGAGGAATATTACATCTTTTCGATATCCGTCTGATAAATTTGGCCTGTACCCTCTCAATGGCATTTATATCTTTTGCCATATACGGGGCCCAAACCTGGCTGCAGTAGAGGAATTTGGGTAAGACTAGACTTCTGTACAAAGTCACATAGAAATCAGGATTTTCTAAAATAAAGCATCTAAATATGGTATTACATAGTTGTGAAGCAGAGGTGGCGGTGGCAGTAATATGTTGAGAGAAGTCTAATTTGGGGGTTACAATCACACTAAGATCACGAAAAGATTTAACTATTGGTATTGCATCGTTAGCGAGTGTATACAGTGGCGAACTGCCATCAGACGACACCACGGCACATTTAGGCACAGATATTTGCATCCTATTCTCACAACACCAGTTTTCAATATTCTTAATTGCTAGTTGAATAGTACTTGTGGAATTGTCGACTGCTGAGTATATTTTTAAATCGTCCGCAAATAAGAAATAAGTGACACCTTCCGGAATCACTGTTAGGAGATCGAGGGCGTATATTCTGAAGAGCAGGGATCCAATGCACGATCCTTGTGGCTCCCCTGAGGTGCAGGGGAGGGGGTCACTTTCTGCGTTACCGACCCTGACGGTAAAATTTCGCCCGGTAAGGTATGCTGACACCCATTGACAAGTTGTGGAGT
This sequence comes from Dermanyssus gallinae, assembly GCA_003439945.1. Lineage (NCBI taxonomy): Eukaryota > Metazoa > Arthropoda > Arachnida > Mesostigmata > Dermanyssidae > Dermanyssus > Dermanyssus gallinae. Next base: position 309,564 of record QVRM01001414.1, read on the forward strand.
CAAGGTCAATACTTTCTAATTTTTGTAGCATAAGTGAATGATTCACCTTATCAACTACCTTTGAAAAATTAAAATATATGCAATTAAATGTTCTACGATTATTTATGTGTAGACTCCAATCGTGGATCATAGATATAGGTTGTGTCCCTGTGGACCGGCCCCTGACAAAGCCATGCTGATTGGTGTCAACCAATTTGTTACACACCAAAAAATTTCCAATACAATCAACGATTAACTTCTCCATTAAAATACACGCAATGGACAGTTAAGCCACCGGCCGGTAGTTATCCACTGACTCCTTAGCACTTTTTTGAATATGGCGTTACAATTGACCTTCGAAATAATGAAGGAACCTGCCCATCACAATACGATCTCTGGAAAATGTACAGTAATGGTTCGGCAATAAAATCACAAGTGTTTTTATAAAAAAAACTAGTGGAATACCATCTGGTGTAAAACTGCACTTGTTTTTGAGTGGTTTGATCTTTTTAATTATGTCCTCGATTTAGATTAAAAACTGCTTATGAATTGTTTGGTTATGACGTCTTTCTATATGCACGCGATCCGTCAGTGACGACGGCTGATCATCCGGAGGTGTATATACAGAGGAAAACAGTTTCGAGAATGCCGCCGCTTTACTTCGGTTTTTGTCAGTGAGTACATTATCGATTTTTAGTAAAGGAAGTTCCTCACGACCTCGGAGTCGCTTATTCGCGTAGCGATAAAATGATTTAGCATCCTTAAATGATAGTTTTGACTCTTCACGAATTCTCAACCGTGTCGAGGCCTTTCTAAGCTTCACTGAGATGCTTTCAGTCGCTAATTCATTCATGAGCTCCTCTATACGTTGAACATGGTTTCGAAGACTCGTCATGTTGGGATTAGTATTATTGTTTCTCTGGGATGTGAACACCTCGATAATAAAGTGTATATAATCGATAAATGCATTATACATCTGCTCAATGTCAACGCATCGTGCAAAGAATGTCGTCCAATTTACGCTCGCAAGATCTGTACAGATCAAGTTATAATCAGCCTTCCAGAAGTTGAACCCACCACCCGGCTCTAAGAAATGGGAAGAAAGGAACCAGAATCAGGATGAGAGCCCGATGATCTGTAGCAATAGCGGGATCCACGACTGCTGGCTCAGTGACGAGCTCCCTCTCAGATGCAATAAGCAAGTCCAGAATATTGTTTCAACTTGAGGGTTGCATAACAGTTAGCGATCGAACGTCGAGGCGAGCGGTCACGTTCTTGGAGGTTCCTGCCTTAGAGTGGTGTTTTGGTGTACAAGCATAGTTGCGCTTCACAATTGAACCAGGAAAACTATCTGAGAATTGTGTATCGAGTTGGAAAACGGAACCGTTTCATTGAAAAGTGGTAGCTAGAGTGTTGGAAATAGGATTTCCGGCACTGTGTGGATATAGTGAAGTTTGAAGTGAACAATTGAAAGGCGAAAACGAAAACAAGAACAGGTATATAGTGTATATACAAGTGCTTTGGAACGCATTAGGACGGACGTGTAAAGCAAAGTACAAAGAGACGTGCAGTGTTGTAGTTGCATATATAAATAACACACGTGCACCATGTTTGGAAGGAACGGTGAAATGTCATCTGACGGTGATGATAGCTCCATGAATATATCCGGAGCTGTCAACACACGAAGTGGTGGTGCATCAACATACGTGCCATTGAGTAGAATATCAGTGTGCACGTGTGGAAATATGATGGACAGGAAAAGAACGGCAGTGCGTGATCCGCCATTTGCTGGTTGCACGGGTTGTGCTACACATCGGCAGATGATTGCAGAGATGGCAAAAGTAAAAGCAGAAGCGGACAAGTGGTGCGGTATTGCGAACGCAATGCAAAACAAGTGGGAGACGTGCATGGCCGATGTGCACAAAAGACTTGAGAGAATTGAAGAAAGAGAAACCGCTTTGGAGGAGATGGAGGAGAGGAATGCCGCGGACAAGAAGGAGTTGATCGAACAAATTAGCAGAATTGAGAGAAGAGTAGAGGAACGTCAGCAGAGACAGCCTACAACTGCTGCTACTGAAAAGAGCAGTATTGACGACGAGCGGAGGGAGAGCTTAGAAGAAAGAGTTACAGCTGTAGAGGAAGTGATGGTGGACGTAACGGCTGGCTTGGACCAAGTAAAGACATGGATCCGGGAAAGAGAGGCGAGAGAGAAGGCGAGGCTAGCAGAAGAGGAGGTGGTAGATCTCGAGCTGAGTCGTAATGATGAGGACAAGAAGATTGACGACGTGGATAATCACAACACGGGCGAAGACGAAGAAGAAGTACGGCGAGGCGACGGCCGGCGAATGGTACAACAACAAAGAAGAGACGATGATGTTGTTGTTGGTGCTGTGATAGAGGAAGCAACGCGCCAGCAAAATAAAGAGCAGCAGAAACAGCTGGAGACAGGGGATCAACCGGGAACGCTACCACCAGTCGGCAAAAGGGTAGTAATTGCTGGGGATTCAAATATATTAAGAGTAGAAGAACAATTGAAGAAGATGATTCCGAGAAGTACAACAGGGCTAACGATTATAGGAAAAAGAGGGGGAACAACCAGGGCTATTGTAGAATTAATTGAGGACGATATGGATATGTTCGATAATGTAGAACAGAGGTTAGTATTTCATGGAGGGCTAATAGATGTGATGCAGGCGAATAGTGAAGTGGAAGCAGTTAGGGAAGTCAGTAAGCAAGTAGAAAAATTAATAGGTTTTTGCACTAGGCGTAATATAAAACTGACGGTATGCTCATTGCCAAAAACAGTTGATCGAAAAGCAGGACGAGACTATAGGGAGGCTTGCAGGGCTGTTAACATGAAAATAGCTCCCTTAGTGCGGGCAGCTAAATTTGAATATCTACCCCTGGAATACATACAGGATACCGCTGGAGCCATGGCTCCGGACGGTGTTCACTACGGTGAGGTAGGTGCTCAAATGACGGCACGACCTATTGGCCGGAGAGCCTGTGAATGGCTTGGAATCAAATTGGCAACTCGGAAAGTAGGGGGAATAGCCACAAATATACAAGAAAAGCAGAAAGAATATCCACCGCGATTTGTAGATCACGGACAGATGCCATATAGGCATGCAGCGAGGCTAGCTCAGGAAGGTAATCATTGGGGGTCGGGAAATGGATATATAAACAGGGAGGGATACCATGGAGAAAAAACACAACAAATTGTTGGATGGGGAAACAGAGACACCTTGTACAGCATGAATCAGGGACGCAACTGGGGGGACAATGGCTTCAAGAGACAAAAAGACAACCGATATTTAAACAGAGAACACAGCAATCGCGGAATGCAAACGCAAATGGAAACAAGAAAGCGGGAAGTGTGGGAACTGGAGGGGGCGTTGGATGTGATCCGGAGGTTAGCCATGGGCAACCTTGCGAATCTAGAAAGATCTTAAGCAGACACCGAAAGCGAGATAGAAGAGGGAAAGGGGGTAAAAAGAAGCAATCACCTTTCCGACGGATAGCATTGCTAAATATTAGAGGTGGTAGGAGACGGGGTAAGTGGGAGGAGCTATACAGGCTGATCGAAAGAAGAGAAGTAGATATAATGATAGTAACAGAGACACATCTATGTGAGGCAGAAGTTCCACCGGGATTTTGTGGGTACAATTGGTATGGGACAAATAGAAAGACGGGGACAGGAGAAAATAGGTTTGGAGGAGTGGGTATATTTATTAAAGAAAGCATAATATGTAGGGAAGTGATTGAACTGAAAATGAAAGACTTGGTGGTAGTTGATATTGAAGGGCTTAATGGAGTAATAAGAATTATAGGGGTATACAGGGCGCCGAGTAATACATTAGAGGAAGGTAGAACACTGTACAATAGATTAACAGAGGCGGTCGCAAGTAGTGAGGGGATGGGAACTATGTGCCTAGGAGATATGAACGCCCACATTCATCAGTTAGACGGGAGGGAGGATATTGAAGGGAAAATGCTATTACAATGGGTATCAACAACAGAGCTGAATATACTAAATTTAGATAAAGTAGTGGTTGGAAAATATACGTATAGTCAGGGAAATAGGAAGTCATGTGTAGACTATATTATGGTCAAAGGAAAAATACGGGAATGGGTAGGAGAGATGATTGTAGATGAAGGAAAAGAATGGAACATTGGCAGTGATCATAATTGGGTGGAAGTTACGGGTCGAGGAAAACCTGTTAAGAGGTTAAAAGTAGACAAAAAGGTGATAGACAAACAGAAATGGACACATAAAATTGATGAAATTAAACAGCTGTTAGAGGGCGCAATAGAGATAGATCTGGATGAAATGCATACAATAATACGGGATAAATATGATGAATGTTATAAAATAGTTAAGGAAGTAAGAGGGGGAAAGAGGGGGTGGTGGAATGGGGCGATTGAGGAGGCAATATTGGAAAGAAGGAAATGGAGCAAAGAGCACCGGAAGGTAGTAAGAACGAACCCGGGTAAGGGGGAGGAATACTGGCAAAAGTATATGCAGGCAAAGACAAAAGTTCAGAATTTGGTACAAGAAGCGATAAAACGTCAGGACGAACAGGAGTTTAATAGTATATTGAGGGCTCCAAGGGGACAACGGGTAAAGCGATTCTGGACATATGTAGTCAATGCGGGAAAAAGCATGACTAATCTTGAGCACGAAAAAGTGTACACAAAAGAAGAGATGAATGCGGCGGTAGAAGCGCTATTTTTTATTAGTAATGGGGCCAGTGAAGGGAGGTCGAGAATGAATACAAGTATAATCACAGGAGTTGAAGAAATAGAACAAGTTATTAGAAGAATGAAAGGGAAGACGGCATGCGGGTTAGATGGAATAACAATGGAGATAGTACACGCATTGGGTGAGGTCTACATAAGGTATTTATCTAAAGTATTCAATAACATCTTTGCCGGAAGTAGCATACCGAAAAGTTGGCGTAAGGGAAGGGTTTCCTTGCTGCCAAAAGATGGCGTCGATAACGATGATTTGAAAAATAGACGACCGATAACTATTACACCAATTACGTACCGTATTTTTATGCAAATTTTTAAGAGCCGGGTACAAGATAGGTTAGAAGCAAATGGTAAAATTGGGGAATGGCAATGTGGGTTTAGAAAGGGATATAGGTTAGACGACCATATTTTTTTATTGAACCAGATAGTCGAAATATCTAGGATGAGGGGACAAGGTTGTGTTGGCGGTTTTTTGGATCTAAAAAAAGCCTATGATATGGTCAATAGAGATACCTTGTACAAGTATATGGCAGAAGAGGGATTTGAAATAAGTTGGATAGGCTTATTAGAGGATATTTATAGGGAAAACACAGTAATGATTAAACGAAATGAGGGAGAATCGAGCGAATATGGTGTTGCTAAAGGAGTGAGACAGGGATGTCCTTTATCATCAATACTTTTTCTAATATATATAGAAAGAATTGCGAGAAAGGTGAAAAACACCGGGTTGGGGTGGCAAATCGGTGAAAGGGAAACATTTATTAGAATACCTCTTCTGTTGTTTGCAGATGATATGGTTATTTTAGGAAGGGACGTGGGGGAGGTTCAAGAAATGCTTGATACCTGTGGAAAAGCAGCAGATGAACTAGATATGGTATTTAACGAAAAGAAGAGCGCTATTTTAGTATTTTCGGGGGTTACATTGGAGCGGAAGCTAAGGTTGCAGAGAAAGGAGTTAGAGTATCGAGATCAATATAAATATTTAGGTGTAACTATAGCGTCAATGGAAGAACTGTTAAAAGTGGAAGAAACGTTAAGAATAAAGAAAGCAGACAGAGGTAGGAATTCGGTAAGATGCAAAAGCTTATGGGGATTCAATAGGTATGTGGTTACAAAGGACATTTGGAAGGCACTGTATGTGCCAGGGCTGACATTTGGAAACGCTGTCCTAGTGCATAGCTCGGGTTTATGGAGGAAATTAGAAGGGATTCAGAGAGAAGTAATTAGATTTTCATTGGGTTGCCGTTTCAATTGTAGCAGAGAGTTTCTTGAAGGGGAGGGGGGTATGTCAAAATTTATCGAAAGGGAAGTGCAAAGTAAGCTGAGGTATTGTAGTAGAATTAGGACACTAAGTAACGAACGATGGGTAAAAAAGATACAGTGGGTAAAAATGGCAATGGGAATAAAAACAAAATGGGACAGGAGGGTAGAATTTGCGGCAAGACAGATAGGACTCACCAGCAAACAATGGACAGACACTACTATGTCCAGTGGGCAAATTAAAAGTAGGGTAAAGGCAGCATACACCCAGAAGTGGCGGACAGCACTTATGCAGAAAACTAGTTTAAAGGAAGTATACGGGAATATGAAATTGGAAAGGGGTGGAGTAGCATGGTTATATGATAATACAAGAGGCAGCGGGTTGTTAGCGGATGCAAGAGCCGGTATGTTAGACACAAGAGTACAGCGAAACAGCTACGAGGAATTAGAAACAACGGTTTGTCGAATATGCAGTAAGAGAGAAGAAACTGTAGATCATCTGGTTAGGGAGTGTGAACAACTGGGAGGAACTAGGGATGTAGAATTAGGGGAGGCGCTGGGATTAGGCAAGGATGCAGAAAAGGCACAGATAGAGATTACGAAACAGAGGCTATCCCGATGGAAGGTGTTCAACACATAAGGGCAAAGTAACTGGAGACCACAATATAGGTAATTAATAGCTGCAGCGTTATGCGCCCCTGATATAAAAGGGTGATATGTGTACACACACTTATCAAGCAAATAAACCAATCAATCAATCAATCAAAACAAGCTGATCTAAACCATTTATGATGCAGAAGTTGGTAAAAGCCTTCTCTGGGCTGGTAGCATCACTTACGCGCAGATTTGACCAGTCAGTGTCAGGCATGTTAAAATCACCAACCACGCAAAAGGGATAACCGACATCAAGACAGAATTCTAGAACTTCTATTACATTTTCGATACGGGCCTTTCTTTGGGCGCCGGAGTCCGCATTGGTGACATAACAGCATATGATTCGAATGATAATGTGATCATAATGCAAGTCTACCGCTACGATTTCCGAGCCTGTGGGTATCTCAATTCGGCGATAGTTTAGTTCCTTGTGTGTTAAAATACACACTCCACCACCCCTGGAACCTCGGTCCATTCGATGCACCGAGTACCGGTCACCGAGTGAGACCTCTCTGTCACTAATTGCGCGAGTAAGCCAGGTCTCTGAAATAAAAATTACATCGATGCTTTTTAATAAACAATAATCCGCAAGGGCATCCATAGCGCCTGGAGTCGCCAACGAACGAGCATTCACATAAAAACAATTTAGACTAGTTTGATCGCCACCGGCGAATCGTGAATCGTTTCTTCCATCCGTTGGTTGTACACTATAGCATTTCTGAGCGCTTCGATCGCAAGATTCAGCTGCTCCAAGTGCGGCAGGAATATGATGGGTGAGTTCGGTATCACCGGGTTCAGCTGGTTTCTCTGTTGCCTTTCGTGACCTGCCGGCATCGACAGTGGAGGATATTTGTTGCGGAAAAGTGCCTGGTGCAGCCCATCGAGACAAAATGGACACCATCTGTGTCCATAGACCGGGCACAGCGCTGGATGTACGAGAAGTCACGATAAAACACGGCACAATCCATACATTTAGCCGACATTTTAACAACCTCGCAATCCGCGCGGCGGTCTCTACCTGGGCCGCCTGTTATTACCGGAATAGAACAGACTGTCGGCCTAACGTTGTTGACTTCGCAGAGCGCCACCAGGTCATCCAGCTGATGCTCCATCCGCCTCCACACCTCGACAATATCATCACTGGCTGGGCTCTTTAAGATATCGTTTAGCCCGATGTAGCATGACGAGCTGGTTCCGTCGGCTGTGTGTTATATATGGCAATATGGCGACGCACGTTTGCGATCACCTTGCATAACGTGGCGCCGCCTTGCCCCGAGATATTGCAGCGTACGTCACCACCCACCATGTCAAGCACGTTCGTCACTAGCCGGGAGACGTTGGAGTCACCGGCCAGAAGAACGGACTTGACAGGTGGTGAAGGCAGGGACGATTCTCGGGCAGGCTGAGAGTCGACTGCAGTGCCATCGATGTCTGCCTGCACGAAGATGTCTGTTTGTGTGCAAGCGGTGACATTGCGTACAGCAGTTGGGCTTCCGTTGTTTGATAATACTGCTGTTTTACTACTGTCAATCAGCGCGGGAGAAGCTGATGTTGAAGCTACTGCTGCTGCCGCGCTGTCCACCACTACTGCAGCAATCCGCAGCAGCCGATGTTTGGTACGCTTGATGTTAATGTTGCTGCTGCTGCAGTATCAAGAGGTTCTGTGGTTCTTTGTGCGACAGCCGGTAGGTCGTTCGTCTGATCGCCTATTTTTGTTGTTGCTGTTGGTGCATTTTTCTCTGTTTGAGGCGAGGGGGAGAGGTCGGCGGCGCTCGTTTCACTAAAAGCTGAGATAATATCCAATTTAGTAAAAATAGCTCTGAATTTTTCATCATAATCGTTGTCCGTTTTTAAAATCGTTTTCTTCAGGTCCTCAATGGCAGATTCAAAAACACACAATGTTTTTCCGACGTGAATACAATACTTATTTTTACACCCGGCCTGTTCGCCCACAAGCTCAAATGTATTCGTTTCTTTCACTTCTTTTTCAATTCTGCTTTTACAATGTATTCACACAAATGCATCACTGTTCGGTTCTGAGCTCCTGAACAAGCCACAACAGTATATATACATGCGATAGCTGGTGTCACAAGGCAGGTTGGCTGGGTAGATGTCGTTGAAAATGGTGACCGCCGTCTTGTTGAGCGGGGCCCAGCCGGTGTGTCATAGTTGAAACTCATTTTCAAGGGGAGACGCGGCGCCTCAAGCAAAACAGCTGATCCTGATCGGTACATTATTTTTAATCTTAATTGGTATGTTATTATTTCACAAAAAAATGCTGTGCTGTCTATTTGTACGCCACGCCAGATACTTTGTATATAGTGCAGCGATATCCTGCGGTTACTCCCATTAGTTGAGCAGCCGTTAGAATTTAAATTTGAATGCACGGCGGACTGTTAGGAGCCTTCCGACCGCTGTGCGGGTGGTTTCGTTATGCTTCACTCTGCTGAAAAGGATTTGTTAGAACTTCACAGCGGCCTGGCTTCCTACTTTTCCGACGTACGACCGAACACAATACACCAAAATTATCACTGAGTTTCTCGAATCACCATGGTATGTCACTATCTGGGTTTGCCTTCCTGCATTCACACAGGCAAGCGTGACCCTTCGAAGCTCGTAGACATACGTCCGCACTTACCGGCGCCAAACAACCGAATATAATAACCAAGTTGTTTGTTGGCTCACCTGTGTCTGTGCTTGCTCGCATGCGCCATCGACCATCTCCAGCGCTTCGCTGTTTCGTAAGACCGCGACTCCTCCAACTGGAGATTTATGAGTGACGCAGCAGACGGGTACTCTGAGTTTCTCTAGAAGAACCTTATCCTTGTCAGATCCCTGAGTCACCAGCATGGCGCGTGATTGGCTTGCCTTGAGAAAACTTTTCCGCGTGAAGGCTGAGTTCACGAAAACGGCCTTAGGCCACTTCTTATTCACTAAGCTTGCAAGGTCGTCCATTGTTTGCGCTTTTGTCCAGAGCATCCTCAACTTGTTGGGCTAGCTCAGCATCTCTGAGCTCTTGGATGCGCTCATTTTCTACTTGCTTATTGCATCGGGAGCAGAGGACAGTACCTTCTACACCAGAAAGACTTATCGTTTCTGTGCTTACTTCAGCAGTTTCCTTTAAAATATCCAGCTTCTTACTATTTGTTTTTTTCTCGTTTAGCTGAAGTGTCAACTCTTGTATCTGTGTACTGAGCACAGTATTCTGCTCAAGTATGTCCTCATTATTCTTACGCAGCTCATTTTCGCAGATATTCCTTTTAACGTCCTGTTCGCTAAGCCGCCAGATTACTAGCTCTAATCTTTAAATGGCATTCTTAATGTCAGTATGCGTAGTACCGTGTCTCTCTTTTAAGTCCTTCAGCGACTCGACGCTCTCATTAACCTTCTCAAGTGCCTCTGCTTAGTTCGCTGGGGGGTCATCAGTCTTGACACCATCGCTTCTATTCTTCTTCTTCGACGTCTTCATCCTGACCAGTTTAGCCAGGTGGGGAGGCATCGATTCCATTCCCGGCGAAATTTCGGGTGATTCCTCCGCCTGCCTTTTATCTCCTGCTCTGGAGCAACTTGCCTGGGAAGTTACCTCTAAAGCTTCCTCCTTTTTGACCGAGTCCACACAAACCGCTGCCTTTGAACGAGCATTACCCGGTATGTTGTCGTCCGCCGTCTCCACCAGAGAACTCGTTAGCTTCCCCGTCGCCATAACCGGAGACTTCTGAACGGCACCGCCTTTCTTGAAGGGATCCATTTCCGCCACCCGGGAAAGGCCACCGGGCCGCAGTCAGCCCAAGGACCGCACTTAACCCTCGAGCCAAAATTGACTCCTCGAGGATGCAGTGGATGCCTGAAGAGTTGTTCTTATCGTGAATTACTGTATTTCCTTTTATTTCGATCTCCGCTAGTCGATTTCAGCGGATTACTCCTTTAACTTTTCCCCGATTTTGCTTCGATCACTGGTCCGTCGTCTGCAGATATTCAAATTTCGCGCGTCTGTGTTTTATCTACGTGCCGCACGTTCCGTCTACTCTGCTATGCATCCAAACCAAGATGGCCGCGACCATAAGCTAAGCAGCTGTTTATCCACGTGCGTGAGCACGTTTCAGCGTTGAATAAACACTGGTTTACACTGGAAAACAGTCTACGTACAAGAAGCGTGACTGTATGCCGATGTTAGTAATCCTCACGAACCGTTGCCTCTTTCGACGTATATATTATATATATATATATATATATATATATATACAGGGTGTTGCAGGAATATTTGAAACGCGATATGTGGAATTGTAGAGCTCATTAAAACAGATGTTTTTTCCAATGGAACATGGTCTCTGAGAAGTCTTGTTTCGGAGTGAGAGTGAAATTACTACAATTTGTGACACTGGTGTTTTTGCCCGACATAGGAGCATAAAATGTGCTGTTGCGAGACAACCAGTCCTCCTAGACAGAAACTAAGCACACCGTCGCGTTCGTGATAAAATTCTGCTCCACCTGTAGGATGTGCAAGGCCGGTCAGACGACGCGACATGGTCGCTTAGAAGAGAATTCGCCAAAAATGAAGTTCTTTATTAGCGTTCACGCCAAATACTTCAGAATCATAACCCTACAACCACTCACAGCGCTCAAAACGGACATACTCAGCCAATGCGCAATTCATAGCAATCATTTTGGTACCAAACATGTGTCAATGCGAGCTGTGGTTGCGGAGTAATTACGATTTTTCGGAGGGCATGTCCAGATTAAGTGCATGTAAAATGACTGTGTGGCGACGTTCACTACCGCCGACGTGTCGCGCGACAGCCGCAGCGCGTCATTTTTCATGCACTTAATCTGGACATGCCCTCCGAAAAATCGTAATTACTTCGCAACCACAGCTCGCATTGACATATGTTTGGTACCAAAATGATCGCCATGAATTGCGCATTGGCTAAATATCTCCGCTCTAAGCGCTGTGAGTGGTTGTAGGGTTATGATTCTGAAGTATTTGGCGTGAACGCTAATAAAGAACTTCATTTTTGGCGAATTATCTTCTAAGCGACCATGTCGCGTCTTCGGACCGGCCTTGCATATTCTTCAGATGGAGCAGAATTTTATCACGAACACGAAGGTGTGCTTAGTTTCTGTCTAGGAAGACTGGTTGCCTTGCAACAGCACATTTTATGCTCCTATGTCGGGCAAAAACACCAGTGTCACAAATTGTAGTAACTTCACTTTCACTCCGAAACAAAACTTCTCAGAGACCATGTTCCATTGGAAAAAACATCTGCTTTAAGGAGCTCTACAATTCCATATATCGTGCTTCAAATATTCCTGAAACACCCTGTATATATATATTTTTTAAGCGTTGCGAAATTCTCTTCCGTGAATAAATTACGTTTGAACTTGATATATATATATATATATATATATATATATATATAGAAAATATTGTGATGATTTATTAATCATTTACAATACGTTTGCACACTCGGCAGTGCTCGCCTTAATAAAAATGGTGGTAAAAAGGTGTCACGTGAAGTTAAGAATCAGTTGTCCGTGTCCTTGCTTGATGGTAGCCCCCGCTCTTATGGATCCGGTGCGAGCGATATATCCTCAAGGTATAAACCTCAACTCTTGTCGAGGCTTTTAAACGAATTGTAAGAAATGTAAAATAGAGGCCATGCTAGGGTCTGCGCTTCAGCGTCTTCGGGGTTTACCACAGAGATCAGAATATAGCTTGAAAACGACATTTCATCTCACCGGTCTCAACCTACTTTTCCTGTAAACTTTGTTAAACATATATATATATATATATATATATCTGACTCTAAACGGCCTGTATCATTTATATTGCAGGCATCAGCACAGTAGCGAAGCACCTTTGTGCACAGTTGTGACGGTGGCGTTTGCAGCGTAATTGCGCATCGGAACAGCTTAAATTTACGACTTCTCGAACATGCTTGCGCGGTTTCTTTCTAAAAGCAAGCACCTTTTTGTCATTCGAAGCCAGGGCCGAAATCACGCGTTGTCGAACGGCCAGCTTGTGGAGTTCCTATACGTTATCGTTCGCTGTACATTTAGGGGACACTGGCTATCACCACGAGACGGGGACTACGTCAAGCATACCATCGACTACTACAAATTCATCCTGCTATAAAGCACACGCGTGTGGTTATACATACATATATGTTTGTATGTATATATATATATATATGAATATATATATATATATATATATATATATATATATATATATATATATATATAGTGATTTCTGTTGGATCTGGTTGGATAATACTTTGTCGTGCTGCTGCTGTAGCAGAGAAGTGCTTGTCTGCTGGAAATAGCACACATTAGTCTAGTAGAGGGAACGTGATGACGATGGAAACGTTTAAACACGATCGTGTCACAGGTATACCCTAGCCTATTACGAACGTGTAAAACCAAATTGTCGGAGCGTTGCAATATATATATATATATATATATCTACTACTAAGGTAATGTTTGTTTCTAAAAGTGCGTAGAACTCTTGTTTATACTATATATATATATATATATATATATACTATATATATGACGCGATAATAATACTACGTGAACATTTGGCGTTACAATTCGAACGTGGCAACTTACGGTCTTTTTATATACGTTTCCTTCTCTCGGCAGTTTTGCCTGAAAGTGAACGTATCGCCACTGAGTGATCATATTCGTTCACTTTCGTCGTAACAACAACAAGCACGACAATAAGAAGAACACTAGTGCCGATTGATGACTGACGACGAAAAGTAGATTACCAATGGGTTACAGAGACCAAGGCGAAAGTATGTTCGATGCGTGTCTAGAGCGCTTAACTGCTGTACCGTTGCCAGCGCGTCGGATCAATGGCTCTTGTCACAGACAGATAGAGCGCGCCACACAATTACATCCTAAACCTCTCTCTCTCTCAAAAAAAAAACCAATTACAACAAACGACAGATAGCTCTAGCGCACCACACAAATAGGCAGACAAACAAGAAGCACGTCGAACGCACGTTGTAGCGGCAGACAACGTTGTAGTAGCGTGGAATGCCGCCAGGGGCGGGTCGGTCGGCTGACGGTTTTTAAGCGGCCATGTTAGAAACACCACTCTCGCGGTCTCTGGACGCGTGCCTCTGCATCCGCCGGTGCACGTCAGGGTCGCCATCCACGGCTGAGTCAGCGTCGGGCACGCTGCTGTGCTGCGTCATGCATGTGAGCGCGTAGAATAGGCTAGGTGTGAATTAGGATATTCAGTACGGCCGCGCACTAATAGCAATGTGTTGATATATATATATATTTATATATATATATATATCGTGTCGTAAGCAGACCCACTGTCTGCTCAGTGAGAGCGAATGTGAGCCCCAACCCACGGGGGCAAGATCAATGACGAGAAATAAATACAAAACTGTGTATTTTATTATTCTTAATATATACTTGTTCTGGTTCCGCATTAGTTCTGTAACAGCTCTCATGTATGTAACTACCAGCCACTGGTTAAGAGCTTTCGTCTATCATGGTAATCCCGTACGGGGAGCTCGAGTTCAGCAAAGGATTTTCCTAAAGGAACTCAAGCTACTCTTTCTGTTTGTTTCTAGATGTGTTAGAATAAATGAAATATATACGGCGTGTATTCTGTCCTTGTTATATGGCGTTGTCATCCCCCGTCTCTGTTGGCGTTCCAGTTGTTGCTGCTGCTGCTGCTGTTTGTAACAATGAAGCTAGCTACAATTTAACGTTCAATTTATCGTTAATCAATCGAAATAAATTCGAGGCCGATTTACTCCATCTGCGTTATATTCTAGTCATTAACGAACACTTAAGAACTAACGATTTCTACTGTCGAACATGGCACCTATCCAGTCCGCGTAACCGTTACCGGATGGGTGGCTGTATAAAGCCGGATGTCACTAACCACTACGACCGATTGGTCTGCTAGCCGTGTCCATACGCCGTTCGCCGGTAGTAGCGTGAGTCGTTCGAGCTCTTGACTTGCTGCGTGACGTTTGTGTTGTCATCAGTTTTCGGTCGGTGCGCTTTTCTGCGGATCTTTAGCCACGTGCCGTTTAAAGCAGCGAGTATGCCGTGTGGTAAATGGTCGAAGAAGATGCCAACGCGAGGGAAACCTCGTCGCATCCAATAACGGACTTCTTATGAAGTGCACCTGCTTTGCGTCTCTCCGACCCGCATTTAAACGGCTCACCCTTCCGCTGCACCTTCTGAAGCGGCGGGCTGCCAGCTGTGGTAATTTAGATTGACATCATTCATCTGCCGTCATTTGTCGCCAAAGTACAACCGTTTAGTCTGGCTGCTATGTCAATTGTATCACTATTCGTTTTAGCAATTGATACTGCCGTAGTTGCCGCTGCTACTACTACTACTACCACAGCTATTTGAAGAGACTTACTATTCTCACTGCAGCTCTAACCATAACTAGTTCAATGAGGTATCGCCGAGCCTATCTAGATTGTCTTTCTGTGAATGTATAGCAGTCGGCACCGACCGTATCAAACAAGCATTTCAGCTTCTGGCCAGTTCAAACAGCTGGTAGCGATGCGTCCTGTCCTATGCAATTTTCATTAGCATAGAGTTCGACGTAATGTGGCTTATCATCAGCTGAAAGAAGGTCTCTCCAACCAGATACCTAATGCCGTAGTTACGGTTGCTTTCGTGACTGTTGATTTGCTGCTGCTGCTGCTGCTACTGCTGCCGCCGCTTGTTTCACTCGCCGGCGATTCGGACAATGGCCAAAACGATCGGCCAGGTGTCATGTCTGCTAGCTGTTCTACTGATTTCCAGTACGACAACACCCGTAGTGCACGCTGGCAAGGCGCGCTCGCTTGCGAACTCTGGTGCGGCGAAGTTGCCCTTACAGAACTCGAAGTACTACACCACGAAGTATAGTGCCTGCAAGCCGACGAGACCGCTTAACCCTGTTGAGCTTGTGAAGGCGCGCAAGTACGCTACGGAAGTCTTCACGAAGTGTGGCTCAAAAATGATTATCTACTTTGGGACCAAGTTTTCGTTCCCTGCGTACGGTGAGTCATATCGTCTTCTTCCACCAGGCGTTACTGAAACGATTGTGGCTACTGCTCAATTCAATGCAAGTATTCGTTTATCAGTGTTTTTAAAGGGTAGATAATTATATGCATGGTTATTCACGAAAATCCATGCAATGCACAATATAATACTGCTCGCGACCGAATACTGCTGCATCAAAGCAGGTGACACACTAACATAAGGTTCACGCCGCTGCCCGAGATCGTAACAATTATGCTCCAAGAACGGCATAGTACGCACGTAGGTAGCACATTGGGTTGAAATTTCGAAATGCAGCTAAGCTAGTAGAGAAAAAAGCAATTGAACAGGGATCTGCGCAAGTAGGTAAGAATATGGACAGCCACCATAGTGACAAGTTTAACATAGCCATCGAGTGACGAATTAAACATATCTGCAGTTTGTTTGAGCAAACTTTGCCAACCACATGCATAGCTCGACAGGTTTGGAGCTCGCCTTTACTCTTCTTTGTTCTTTGTAAACAGGAACCCACCCTTAGTTTCCGCCCTATCTTTCGAATAGCCTTGGCATCATATCTTGAGAGGGAAATTAAACGACACTGTAAAGCTATTGTCATGTTTCTTTGTGATCTTAAATAGCAAACTAGGTTGTTCCAGTGCAGCACTCCTTTAATAAGCGTTGTGAAATGCAGCTCCGTAAACAAACCACGTTTGAAGTTGATATATATCAACTTCAAATCAACTTCATATCAACTTCGTTTATATATTTCAACTTCAAACCACGTTGGTGTTGGAGTGAAGTCGTCGTATCTCTTGATGTCGTGAACGGCTGCATGAGTCGTTTGGCGCTGGAGTTGCTACGGGCGCCAAGGCAGGATTGATTTCAAGTTCCCTTTAATCAAAATCCACTTGGGCGTTCCGAGTCTCGTGTGCGCTACGAGGACAGCATGGCCGTCCGACGTTAGATGGCCGCCATGCTATCGCGGCGACGACCTTCTAGCAAGTAAATTATATATATATGTTAGAATATAAACCTTAACCCTTGTCAAGACTGTTAAACGAATTGTAAGACATGTGAAGTAGTTGTAAACAAAGGCATGCTAGGGTCTGCGCTTCAGCGTCCTCGGGGTTTACTACAGAATATAGCTTGCCGTTTCATCTTACTGTTTTTGACCTACTCTTCCTTTAAACCTTAAAAGAAGAAATATATATATATATATATATATATAGAGAGAGAGAGAGACTTTTTTTCGGGCTGTCCCTCAGCCAAGATTTAACGTTCACTGGACTAGTTCTCATATTGCTTCCTAAACGGACCCCGATAAATACAACACAATTAATACAAATCGGCAACGGCGGGGCTCAAACCCGCGCACCTATATGTCTCCTCCGGCCGCGAGGCGCAGGCGAGTGCACCCACCACGCCACCGGGCTTGTCAACTCTAACCAGCCTGTATCATTTCAATTGCAGGCATCGTCGCACTAGGGAAGTATCTGTGCACAATTGTGACGATGGCGTTTGCCAATCTGGCTAACGACGGCAGCGTAATTGTGCCTCGGAACACGACACTAGCTCAAATTTACAACCTCTCGAATCTGTTTGTGCGGTCTCTTTCTAAAACCAAGCACGTTTTCATCATTCGAAGCCAGGGCCGAAAACACGAGTTCCCGAACGACCAGTTTATGGAGTTTCTACCCTTTGTCGTTCGTTGTGCATTTACCGGATACTGGCTATCACCACGAGATGCGGACTACGTCAAACATGTCATCGAGTACTACAAATTCATTCTGCTGTAAAGCACATGCGTGTGTTCATATATATATATATATATATATATATATATATATATATCTATCTGTCTATATATATATATATATATATATATATATTATATATAAGGGCGGTGCGTTGGGCGACTAACGCACCGTCGTGCAAAACGGGGCGTTGCAAATAATGAATAACAGACCGCAAGTTTGAGCCCCGGCCTCGGCAGTTATTTCTGTTGGATCTGGTTAGATAACAGTTTGTCGTGCTGCTGTAGCACAGAAGTGCTGTTCTGCTGGAAATAGCACGCATGAGTCTAGTCGAGGGAACTTGATGACGATGGAAGCAGTTAAACGCGATCGTGTGACAGGTATACCCTAGCCTATTGCGAGCGTCTAAAACCAAACTGTCGAAGCGTTACAATATATATATATATATATATATATATATATATATATATATATATATATATATATATATATATATAATTTAACACATTTATGTATATACTTATTTATGCACTAGCCACTAAGGTAATCTTTGTCTCTAAAAGTGCGTAGAACTTATATATATATATATATATATATATATATAACATTAATATGTGAACTTTTCGCGTTACCATTCGGCCGTCGCAACGGCATCTTTTTTGGAACAAAATTACGGTACCACTGAGTACTGTGGGCACAATATATTTAGTTCGTATTAAAGTAGTATTCTAGTAGCAAAGTAGGATTCAGCGCGTACTAAATTAACTAAGTGCAAGTTCTCCCAGAAAGATTTGAAGCTCAATATAGAGAATTGTAGAGCTCGTTATAGTGAATATTTTCCCAATGGAACATGGTCTCTGAAAAGTCTTGTTTCGCAGTGAGAGTGATATTATTAAAATCCGTGGACAGTGGAGTTATTGCCCGACATAGGAGAACAAAAAAAATAATTTCGAGACAACCAGTCCCCCAGAAATTAAGCACATCGTAATGTTCGTGGGAAAATTCTGCTCTTTTTGAGCATAAAACGCCGGCCAGAAGATGTGACATGGTCGTTTAGAAGATAATTCGCAAAAATGTTATTATTTTATTAGCCTTCACGTCGAATACCTCAAAATCATAACCCTACGACCACTCACGGTGCTCAAAACTAGCTCATTCAGATAAGCGCCCATTTCATGACGATTATTTTGGCATCAAATCGGTGGCAATTGCGGAGTACTTAGGATTTTTCGGCGGGCATGTATATTCGATGCGTATCTATAGCGCTTTACTGCTGTACCGTTGCCAGCGCGTCGGATCAATGGCTCTCATGTATGAGCCATTGGTGAGGCGCCTTCGTCTATCATGGTGATTTTGTACGGGGAGCTCGGATTCAACAAGTATATCGCCTGCATTTCGTAAAGGAACTCAAGCTACTCCTTCTGTTTGTTTCTATATGAGAATCTAGAATATATGGAATATATACGGTGTGTTTTCCGTGACTCTTGTATCGTCCCCCGTCTCTGTTGACGTTGTTGTCCAGCTGTTGCTGCTGCTGTTGTTGTTCGTTACTATGAAGCTAGCTACAATTTAGCATTAAATTGATCAGATCATTAATCAATGGAAATAAATTTGAGACTGATTTACTCCATCTGCGTTACAGTCTAGTCATTAACGAACACTTAATGAATAGCGATTTTTTCTGCTAAAAATTGCACCTATTCAGTCTTCGTAACTGTTACCGAATTGGCGGCTAAATAAAGCCGGATGTCAGTTGTGAGTTGTTGTTTAAGGAGGTTGTTTTTCATTCTAGACCATCCTCCGTCCTCTACGGGCTTAAAACCTAACTTGAGGTGTATCTTCAGTACACCGAGGGCCGGACATGCAAGGATATCTAGGGTTTCCCCAACAGTCCTTGCGGCAGTATGGCCACTGATTCCCAGCGGTAGAGTTTATCATATATTCTCAGTAACAATCGCTCAAACGAAATTCGATCGATCAACAACAGAGATCGAACCGGCGACACCTCGGTAGAGAACAACCATGACTAGCACACTAGTCCCCTAGACCACGCCGCCACTAGATCAGCGAGTATGCCGTGTGGTAAGTGGTCGAAGAGGGGTCCAAAGTGAGAGAAACGCCGTCGCAGCCAGCAATGGACCCCTTATGAGGTGCACCTGCTTTGCGTCTCTCCGACCCGCATTTAAACGGATCACCTTTCCGCTGCCTCTTCTGAAGCGGCGGGCTGCCAGCTGTGCTAATTTAAATAGACACTATTTCTCTGCCGTTATTTGTCGCCAAAGTACAACCGTTTAGCCTGGCTGCTATGTCAATAGTATTATTATTTATCGCAATATAAACTAGTTGCTACTACTACTACTAACACTACAATACTACTGCTAACACTACAATACTACTACAGCTATTTAAAAAGGCTTACTATTGTTACTGCAGCTCTGACTATTTCTAGTTCAATGAGGTATCGCCGAGCCTATCTAGTTTGTCTGTCTGCGAGTGTGTCTGTCTGCAGTCGGTAGCCGGACCGTATCAAACAATCATTTTTGGCTTCTGACCAGTTCCAACAGCTGGTAGCAATGCGTCTTATCCTTCCTTATCAGCAGTAGCCTTCAGTAGCGTAGAGTTCGACGCAATGGGGCTCACCATGGGCTGAAAGAAGGTCTATCCAATCAGATACCTAATGCTGTGGTTACGGTTGCTGTCGCGAGTGTTGATTTACTGTTGCTGCTGCTGCTTGTTTCACTCGCCGGCGATTCCGGACAATGGCCAAAACAATCGGCCAGGTGTCATGTATGCTAGTTGTTCTACTGGTATGCAATCCGAGGACACTAGAAGTGCGCGCCGGTAAAGAACACCTGCTTGCGAAGTCTGGTACGGCGAAGTTGCCCGCACGGAACTCGCCCGCACGGAAGTCCTACAGCGCGATGTACAGTGGCTGCAGGACGACAAGACCGCTTAATCCTGTTGAGCTTGTGAAGGCGCGCAAGTACGCTACGGAAGTCTTCAGAATGTGTGGCTCAAAAATGATCATCCACTTCGCGACCAAGTTCTCGTTCCCTCCGTATGGTGAGTCATATCGTCTTTTTCCACCAGGTGTTACTGGAACTGCGCATGAACTGCTGCTACCTCAAAGCAGGTGACACATTAGCTACTGAGGTTAACGCCGCAGCCCGGGGCCCTATCAATAATGCTCTAGGAATAGCATAGTACGCACGCCGGTAGCGTACTGGGTTAAAGTGTAGATATACAGTTAGGCTAGCAGCGAAAAATAGGGGTTGAAGAGCGATCCGCGCAAGTAGGTTATAGTATGCATTTGTAGCCAGCCCATTAAAGCAGCCAGTGGTAAAATGCAGTATGCAGTTCTTGAAGAATTGACGTCCGCCATCGAGTCACAGAGTAAACTATGATTTTCCATTGCAGCAACTGTTGGGTGAATTCAAACGCTAACGAGCCTGCTCAGGAAACGATATTTAGAGCCATATTATATATATATATATATATATATAAATATATCGCTAAAGACGTCCATATAATAAATTTCCGAAGTAGAACCAAAAGTACAACAGGCGCCGATTATAGTTTTGGTCTAAGTGTAAAACATGAATCGTCAACCAGGTCCAAGGGGTTAAGCTAATTATTAGAAAGGGTAAAGCATTTGTTACTAAAGTCATGATATGCGTTTACAGTTGCACTTAAACGTCCTTTTGAGGTTGACCACAGAGACCACATTTTGCTGCGGACACAGTTTCGTTCGCACGCAAAAAGGGGAGAGAAGAAGATATAGAAGGATAACAAGAGATAGATATATATAGAGAAGATAAAGAATAAATAGAGATATAAAATATTATTAAGACTAGAGAATATTAAATATATAGAGATAAGATGGATATAAAAAAGATTAAAAAATAGAATAATAGATCTAAATAAGATATATTATCTATAAAAGATATGATTATATATATTATATTTATATATATATATATATAATATATATATAATAATATTAATATTTTATATATATTATATTATATGTGTGTGTGTAGCGACGTCGTTTGCCGGTTGTAGCGTGAGTCGTTTAAACTTTTGATTTGTTGCGTCACGTTTGCGTTGTCATCAGTTTTTAGTCGGAGCCTTATTCTGCGGATTCTTAGCCATGCGCCGTGTTAGCGAGTATGCCGCGTCGAAAGCGGTCGAAGATGCCAGAAAGAGAGAAGGTAGAAACGCCGTCGCAGCCAGTAATAGACCTCTTATGAGGTGCACCTGCTTTGCGTCTCTCCGACCCGCATTTCAACGGATCACCCTTCCGCTGCACCTTCTAAAGCAGCGGGCTGCCAGCTGTGGTAATTTAAATAGACACTGTTTCTCTGCCGTTATTTGTCGCCAAAGTACAGCCTCGTAGCCTGGCTGCACTGTCAATGGTTTCACTATTATTTTTAGCATAATAATAGTGAAACCATTGCTAACAAGTTATACTACCGTAGCTACCTCTACTACTACTACCACTACTACAGCTATTTGAAAAGGCTTACTATTGTTACTGCAGCTCTGACTATTACTAGTTCCATGAGGTATCGTCGAGCCTATCTAGTTTGTCTGTCTGCGAGTGTGTGTGTCTGCAGACGGTAGCCGGACCGTATCAAACAACAATTTTTCTGGCGCCTGACCAGTTCCAACAGCTGGTAGTGATGCGTCTTACTCTAATCAGCCTTTGGTAGCGTCGAGTTCGACGCAATGTGGCTCATCATCAGCTGAAAAAAAGGCCTGTCCAACCAGATACCTAATGCTGTGGTTACGGTTGCTGTCGCGAGTGTTGATTTGCTGCTGCTGCTACTGCTGCTTGTTTCACTCGCCGGCGATTCCGGACAATGGCCAAAACGATCGGCCAGGTGTCATGTCTGCTAGCTGTTCTACTGATTTACAATCCGAAAACACCAGTAGTGCGCGCCGGCAGGGAACGCCCGCTTGCGAAATCCGGTGCGGCGAAGGTGCCCGCACGGAACTCGAAGTTCTACACCACGAAATATAGTGCCTGCAAGCCGACAAGACCGCTTAACCCTGTTGAGCTTGTGAAGGCGCGCAAGTACGCGACGGAAGTCTTCAGGAAGTGTGGCTCAAAAATGATTATCTACTTCGCGACAAAGTTCTCGTTCCCTGCGTACGGTGAGTCATATCGTTTTCTGCTACCAGGTATTACTGGAATGGCGGCCACGGGCTACGGCTACTGCTCATGGAATGCTGCTGTCTCGAAGCAGATGACACATTAGCTTAAGGCCATCACGCCGCTGCCCGAGACCCTGTCAAGAATCCTTCCCTAGGAATAGCATAGTACTCACGCAGGTAGCGTATTGGGTTGAAGTTTAGATGTGCAGTTATGCTAGCCGAGAGCAAAATAGGGGTCGAAGAGCGATCTGCTCAAGTAAGTAATGATACGCATTTGTAGCGCAAAACCGTAATTGTAGAGGCGTCACATAAAGTAATTTCCGAATGCAAGCAAAATACAAAAGACGCCAATAGGCGTTGTGTCCTATTCGGCAAAGCATAAACTTCAATTCTTGTCGAGGGCTATAAACGATTGATAAGAAATGCGACGTAGTTGTAACTAAAGCCATGTTAGGGTCTGCGTCTACAGCCAGCGCTTTAGCGTCCTTAGGGTTGACCACAGAGACCAGCATATCGCTTGCGGATACCTTTTATATAAAGCTTATATATGTATATATATATATATATATATATATATATATATATATATACGACCTGTGTCACTTTAATTGCAGGCATCGGCGCATTAGCGAAGTATCTGTGCTCAATTGTGACGGTGGGGTATGCTCATATGGCAAGCGACGGCAGCGTGATTGTGCATCGGAACACGACATCAGCTCAAGCGTTCAACCTCTCAAACACGTTTGTGCGGTTTCTTTCTAATAGGAAGGAACATTTCATCATCCGAAGCCAGGGCCGAAAACACGTCTTACTGAACGCGCAGTTTGTGGAGTTTCTGAACGTTGCCATTCGCTGTGCATTGAGCGGACACTGGCTATCACCACGAGACGGCGACTACATCAAACATGCTATCGAGTACTATAAATTCATCCTGCTATAGAGCACACGCGTGTGTTTATACATACATGTACATACAAAGTATGTACATATATGTATATGTACATATATGTATGTACATAATATTGTAATAAAAATTCACATAATATTGAAAATGTATATATTTCAATTTTTTCTTTCAATTTTAAACGTTTATTTACGGAACTGCATTTTTTTATCATGATCGTCGTCCGTTTTTGAAATCGTTTTCTTCAGGTCCTCAATGGCAGATTTAAAAACACGCAATGTTTTTCCGACGTTAACACAATAGTTCATTCATTCATCAACAGCCCAGGATTGTCGAGGATAAGCAGTTCGAGGAGAATGTCAAGTTCCTCTACAGGAGCCACCAACGGGAGCCCGGCAAGCGCAGGGTCAAACCGAATCTTCAGCTTCTGGAGATGAACTTGAATACAATAGTTATTATTACACGCGGCCTGTTCGCCCACAAGCTCAAATGTATTCGTTTCCTTCACTTCTTTTTCAGTTCTGCTTTTATAATGTATGCACACAAATGAATCACTGTTCGGTTCTGAGCTCCTGAACAAGCCTCAACAGTATATAGACATGCGATAGCTGGTGTCACAAGTCAAGCCCGGTGGCGTGGTGGCATGCGTTTGCGCCTCGTAATCGGAGGAGATACATTGGTGCGCGGGTTCGAACCCCACCGTTGCCGCACATTTGTATTTATGGGGGTCCGTCCAGGATGGCTGGGTAGATGTCGTTGAAATTGGTGACCGCCGTCTTGTTGAGCGGGGCCCAGTCGGTGTGTCATAGTTGAAACTCATTTCCAAGGGGAGACGCGGCGCCTCAAGCAAAATAGCCGATCCTCATCGGTACATTATTTTTAATCTTAATTGGTATGTTATAATTTCACAAAAAATAAAATGCTGTGCTGTCCATATGTACGCCACGCCAGATACTTTGTATATAGTGCAGCGTTATCCTGCGGTTACTCCCATTAGTTGAGCAGCCGTTAGAATTTAAATTTGAATGCACAGCGAACCGTTAGGAGCCTTCCGACCGCTGTGCGGGTGGTTTCGTTATGCTTCACCCTGCTGAAAAGGATTTGTTAGAACTTCACAGCGGCCTGGCTTCCTACTTTTCCGTCGTACGACCGAACACCATACACCAACATTATCACTGAGTTTCACGAATCACCATAGTATGTCACTATCTGGGTTTGCCTTTCTGCATTCACACAGGCAAGCGTGATCCCTCAGAGCTCGTAGACATACGTCCGCACTTTCCGGCGCCAAACAACCGAATATAATAACCAAGTTGTTTGTTGGCTCACCTGTGTCTGTGCTTGCTCGCATGCGCCATCGACCATCTTCAGCGCTTCGCTGTTTCCTAAGACCGCGACTCCTCCAACAGGGAGATTTATGAGTGACGCAGCAGACAGGTGCTCTGAGTTTCTCTAGAAGAACCTTAGCCTAGTCAGATCCCTGAGTCACCAGCATGGCGCGTGATTGGCTTGCTCTGAGAAAGCTTTTCCGCGTGAAGGCCGAGTTCTTGAAAACGGCCTTAGGCCACTCCTTATTCACTAAGCTTGCAAGGTCGTCCATTGTTTGCGTTTTTGTCCAGAGCATCCTCAGTTTGTTGGGCTAGTTCAGCATCTCTGAGCTCTTGGACGCGCTCATTTTCTACTTGCTTGTTGCATCTGGAGCAGAGGACTGTACCTTCTACACCAGAAAGACTTATCGTTTTTGTGCCTACTTCAACAGTTTCGTTTAAAATATCCAGCTTCTTACTATTTGTTTTTTTCTCGTTTAGCTGAAGTGTCAACTCTTGTATCTGTGTACTGAGCACAGTATTCTGCTCAAGTATTTCCTCATTATTCTTACGCAGCTCATTTTCGCAGATATTCCTTTTATCGTCCTGTTTGCTAAGCCGCCAGATCACTAGCTCTAATCTTGTAATGGCATTCTCAATGTCAGTATGCGTAGTACCGTGTTTCTCTTTTAAGTCCTTCAGCGACTCGGCGCTCTCATTAACCTTCTCAAGTGCCTGTGCATAATTCGACGTCTTCATCCTGACCAGTTTAGCCAGGTGGCATCGATTCCATTCTCGGCGAAATTTCGGATGATTCCTCCGCCTGCCTCTTATCTCCTGCTCTAGAGCAACTTGCCTGGGAAGTTACCTCTAAAGCTTCCTCCTTTCTGACCGAGTCCACACAACCCGCTGCCTCCGAACGAACATTACCTGGTATGTTGTCGTCCGCCGTCTCCACCAGAAGACTCGTCTTCTTCCCCGTCGCCATAGCCGGAGACCTCTGAACGGCACCGCCTCTCTTGAAGGGGTCCATTTCCGCCACCCGGGGAAGGCCACCGGGCCGCAGTCAGCCCAAGGGCCGCACTTAACCCTCGAGCCAAAATTGACTCCTCGAAGATGCAGTGGATGCCTAAAGAGTTGTTCTTGTCGTGAGTTATCGTATTTTCTTTTATTTCGATCTCCGCTGCTCGATTTCAGCGGATTACTCCTTTAAATTTCTCCGAATTTGCTTCGATCACTGGTCCGTCGTCTGCAGATATTCAAATTTCGTGCGTCTGTGTTTTATCTACGTGCCGCACGTTCCGTCTACTCTGCTTTGCATCCAAACCAAGATGGCCGCGACCATAAGCTAGGCAGTTGTTTTACCACGTGCTTTTCAGCGTTGAATAAACACTGGTTTACACTGGAAAACAGCCTACGTACAAGAAGCGTGACTGTATCTTAGTAATCCTCACGAACCGTAGCCTCTCTCGACGTATATACCATATATATATATATATATATATATATATATATATATATATATATATATATTAAGCGTTGCGAAATTCTGTTTCGTGAATAAATTACGTTTGAAATTGATAAATATATATATATATAAACCTCAACTCTTGTCGAGGCTTATAAACGAGTTGTAAGAAATGTAAAATTGCGGCCATGCTAGAGTCTGCGCTTCAGCGTCCTCGGGGTTTACCACAGAGATCAGAATATAGCTTGGAAACGACATTTCATCTCACCGGTCTCAACCTACTTTTCCTGTAAACTTTGTTAAACATATATATATATATATATATATATATATATATATATATATATATATCTGACTCTAAACGGCCTGTATCATTTATATTGCAGGCATCAGCACAGTATTATAGCGAAGCACCTTTGTGCACAGTTGTGACGGTGGCGTTTGCAGCGTAATTACGCATCGGAACCGCTCAAATTTACGACTTCTCGAGCATGCTTGCGCGGTTTCTTTCTAAAAGCAAGCACCTTTTTGTCATTCGAAGCCAGGGCCGAAAACACGCGTTGTCGAACGACCAGCTTGTGGAGTTCCTATACGTTATCGTTCGCTGTACATTTTGCGGACACTGGCTATCACCACGAGACGGGGACTACGTCAAGCATACCATCGACTACTACAAATTCATCCTTCTATAAAGCACACGCGTGTGTTTATACATACATATATGTTTGTATGTATGTATATCATTTCTCATTTATTGACCAAAAAGGTATATTACATGTCATGTGATTTAAAAACAATGGTTAAAAACAATGGTTAATTAGTTACTTTCCCTTGCCAACCGTCGTAGGCTATCCAAGCTCTGGCACCCCTCGAAATGATATCGGGGGCAATGCTGAAGGCAATGTCTACATATACAGGTTGCTTGCGGCTCATGAAAGTCTCTTTGCGAACAAAGCTGGTGATGGAGGCCATGCACAGCGTATCGAGTGATGACATGTCGGAGGTTCTGCAGGGGTTCCTTCCAAGCAGAGGATGTCATGGCTCGAGTTCGGTAGAAATCCGTGGGGATTTCGCGCATCTTCTCTGCGAAGGTAGTCCTGAACGATTGAAGAGCAGGTGTGGGCCGGAGCTGGAAGCGTGGCACAAGGTCCTCTAGGTATGGTCCTGTCCCGGCCAACGCATACACCAGTCGGTTCTGGGCGTTCCGCGGTAAGCCCAAGACTCTCTTCAAGAACGTTGCTTTGACCTTGTCCAGTTGGTCCAGCTGATGTGCCGACAGGTGCTCCCAGATGACATCGATTCCATAGGAGGCAACCGAAGATACCTTGAAGTTGAAGAGTTGAAGGGCGGTCGACAGTGAGAGCTTCTGTGGCTCGCCGATCGTCGCCATGGCCACGACGCTCTTTGACACGCGCTCGGTGATATGCTTGCTAAAGCACACACCCCTGCTGGAGAAGATCACCCCCAGGTAGCAGAAGTTGCTCACATACTCAATGGGCGAGTTGCGTAGTCGAAGACGATCGTGAGAGGCGAGGGCGCCTCCTGCCCTGAACTTGACAGCCTTGGTCTTCGACGCGTTCACACACATGCCGTTGTTGTCGCAGTACTTCTCCAGCACCTTGATGGAAGCCTGGAGGTCCCGCCTGATGCGACTAAACATGACGATGTCGTCCGCATATAGAAGAATGCCCACCATGGGATACAGCTCCTTGACAAGGGCGGGCAGGTCGCTTAGGAGAACAGCAAAGAGCAGGGGACTCAGGTTGTCCCCCTGGGGGTACCCCGTGGTCTGGAGGAATGGCGGATGCTCACAGACTCCATCATCCAGAGCGATAGAGTTGGGTTGGAGAATCGATGCCAGGAGGGAGAGCAGTGGTCGGCCGATGCCGAAGCGGGCGAGTTTCTCCAACACGGTGTCCCTAGGTGCCACGTCAAACGCGGACTTTAGGTCCACGAAGACGGCGTGCAGTGGCCGCCGCTTTTTCTGCAACGATGAAGTTATCTCATCTAGAAGTTCGCCGCATGCTGTGGATGTTGACTTGTGCCGTCTGAAGCCGTGTTGTTCTTGTGGGAGCGCCCCTCTGACTTCCAGGTACGAGGACAGTCGCCTGTACAGCAAAGACGACAACAGCTTGTACACACAGCTTTTCTTTGCTATCCCTCTCCATGATGACTCAAGGAGAAGGTCGCCTTTACCCTTGGGGATCACCTTCAAAATGCACTCCCTCCATGTTTCAGGAATGCGTCCTTGGGATAGGCATTTGTTGACGAGGGTTGTCCAGAGGGGGACCAGCGAGGTGGCCACCTTTAGGTGCTCGTTTCTCACGCGGTCAGCGCCAAACGCCTTGTTGTTCTTGAGATGCTGAATGGAGCTGGAGACCTCGTCCTCAGAGAACGATGACTCAAGAGACCGTGCAAACTCTTCTTCCCAGGCGGTTGCGGGAAGAGTTGTAGCGGAGATGGAGACCAGGATGGTGGAAGCACTCGTGAACATACGCTCGAAGTAGGATCGAAGTTTCACGGGCGCGATGGGACAGCTCGTGAACTTGAACGGCCCCTTCAGGTAGGAATACGGAGTCTCCTGTGCCTGTAGGACCAGTCGTTGCTCCTGTAGTTCGGCGAAGGCCACCTTCTTTATCTGCAGCAGGAGACGGTAGTCTCGCCGAAACGCGCTGTAGGCGTTCTTCATCACGTTGCATGCTCTAGACGCCATCAGAAGCTGCATTAGGTAATGCCTTGCTTGATAGCAGTCTCTGTCAAACCAGGGCGGTGATTTGCGCGAATAGACTCCATGGGGAAGAGCTGCATCGATTATGAGGCTGGTAAGAATGGCGGAGAGGGCGTCCACATCGAGGTCCACTAGAACTGCAGGATCGAACCGCAAAAGTTTTTCCCGGAGTAGCCCGATGTTGATGGCCTTAGACACGCCCTGTCTCCTGGCGCCCAGAGCGTCGGGATTGACAGCCAGAGCGACTGCGACGGGAATGTGTTTCCTGAGTCCCATCATAGCCGAGCCCGTTGGCCAACCTCTGAAGACGATATCAGAGCTGGCACCCCTGAATGCGAAGATATCAATGGTGGAGCTGCCTGGTCGCCGTGGGTTATCTTGGGGGCCTCGGGAGTCGGAGTAGTAGGTGGGAAGGGACCGGTCTGAGCAAATCCAGAGCCCATACTCTTGGAGTGCCGCCAACACTGCCTCCGTACGAGAAGAGAGTAAAGGCTCGTCAAGCCTGCAGTTGAGGTCGCCGGCGAGGAGCACCGGGCGGTCGTCGGGGACGCAGGCTAACCCTCGGCTGATCTTGTCCAGCAGATCCAGCGTGGTGTCGCCGCCACCACTGCTGTACATTCCCACGAAGGCGAAGTCGGGAGTGGAAAGTACCAAAGTGTTGTCTTTTGCTAGTAGAATTTCTGACTTACTAAGTCTGGGGCCGATCAGGAGTGAAACTCCTCCTATTGGCCGACCACGGGAGGGCTTCGCTGCGAGACAGTGATGAGTATAGAAACCTTCAACATCGAAACGTTTCGTGGCGAAAGTTTCGGTAAGAAGGATCAAGTCGAACGCAGCCAGATCAGCTGCGGAAATGCAGCTCATCACTGAGGCGAAACCCTCGCAATTCCACTGACAACAGTTTAGTGGGGGCGACGGGGGCTGCTCCCGAAGCGACGTCCCGTTCTCCCTTTGACATTGAAGCCCTGTTTCTGGCGCCTGCCGAGGCTCTGGTCTCCCGCGGGTTGGCGTTGGTGCTGCGCCTTGATCTCCTGGAACTCTTTCAACGCCTGGGCCATGAAGTGACACAGTCGCGGAAGTTCCGGAGGGACTTGGGAGGCCGTGTCCATCTTGCCGGGCTTCTCTCCCTTCTTGTCCTTCTTCGGTGCGCCCTTCACAGCCTGTGGTGGCGTCTTCTTGAGAAGGCGTTCCCCCAAAAAAGTGGCCATGTTGCGAGCTGCCACGTTTGCCACGGTGGCAGCCAGCTCGTCGTCGTACACCATCGCCGCTCTGATCAGCATGGGTTGCTGGATCCTGGTCAACGGCTGGAAGGTCATCGGCCCTGACTCAGCCAGGATTTGAAGCGCGTTGTTGGCCGCTTTGCACTCCGGGTGGAGCAGCGGGATGGAGTACAATGTATGTATGTATATATATATATAGTGATTTCTGTTGGATCTGGTTGGATAACACTTTGTAGTGCTGCTGCTGTAGCAGAGAAGTGCTTGTCTGCTGGAAATAGCACACATAAGTCTAGTAGAGGGAACGTGATGACGATGGAAACGTTTAAACACGATCGTGTCACAGGTACACCCTAGCCTATTACGAACGTGTAAAACCAAATTGTCGGAACGTTGCAATATATATATATATATATATATATATCTACTACTAAGGTAATGTTTGTTTCTAAAAGTGCGTAGAGCTTTTGTTTATACTATATATATATATATATATATACTACGTGAACACTTGGCGTTACAATTCGAATGTCGCAACTTACGGTCTTTTTATATTCGTTTCCTTCTCTCGGCAGTTCTGCCTGAAAGTGAACGAACCAAGGCGAAAGTATGTTCGATGCGTGTCTAGAGCGCTTAACTGGTGTACCGTTGCCAGCGCGTCGGATCAATGGCCGTTGTCACAGACAGATAGAGCGCGCCACACAGTTACGACAGACGGCAGATAGCTCTAGCGCACCGAACAAATAAGCAGACAAACAAGAAGCACGTAGAACGCACGTTGTAGCGGCGGACGACGCTGTAGTAGCGTGGAATGCCGCCAGGGGCGGGTCGGTCGGCTGACGGTTTTTAAGCGGCTGCGGCCAGGTTAGAAACACCACTCTCGCGGTCTCTGGACGCGTGCCTCTGCATCCGCCGGTGCACGTCAGGGTCGCCATCCACGGCTGAGTCAGCGTCGGGCACGCTGCTGTGCTGCGTCATGCATCTGTGCGCGTAGGATAGGCTAGGTGTGAATTAGGATATTCAGTACGGCCGCGCACTTATAGCAATGTGTTGATATATATATATATATATATATATATATATATATTTATATATATATATATATATTTGTATCGTGTCGTAAGCAGACCCACTGTCTGCTCAGTGAGAGCGAATGTGAGCCCCAACCCACGGGGGCAAGATCAATGACGAGAAATAAATACAAAACTGTGTATTTTATTGTTCTTAATATAGTATACTTGTTCTGGTTCCGCATTAGTTCTGTAACAGCTCTCATGTATGTAACTACCAGCCACTGGTTAAGAGCTTTCGTCTATCATGGTAATCCCGTACGGGGAGCTCGAGTTCAGCAAAGGATTTTCCTAAAGGAACTCAAGCTACTCTTTCTGTTTGTTTCTAGATGTGTTAGAATAAATGAAATATATACGGCGTGTATTCTGTCCTTGTTATATGGCGTTGTCATCCCCCGTCTCTGTTGGCGTTCCAGTTGTTGCTGCTGCTGTTATTTGTTACAATGAAGCTAGCTACAATTTAACGTTCAATTGATCGTTAATCAATCGAAATAAATTCGAGGCCTATTTACTCCATCTGCGTTATATTCTAGTCATTACCGAACACTTAAGAACTAACGACTTTGATTGTTAAAAATTGCACCTATCCAGTCCTTGTAACCTAAATAAAGCCGGATGTCACCAACCGCTACGAGCGATTGGTCTGCTAGCCGAGTCCAGACGCCGTTCGCCGGTAGTAGCGTGAGTCGTTCGAGCTTTTGGCTTGCTGCGTGACGCTTGTGTCGTCATCGACAGTTTCGGTCGGCGCGCTTTTCTGCGGATCTTTACCCACGTGCCGTTTAAAGCAGCGAGTATGCCGTGTGGTAAGTGGTCGAAGAAGATGCCAACGCGAGGGAAACCTCGTCGCATTCAATAACGGACTAAGCTTATGAAGTGCACCTGTTTTGCGTCTCTCCGACCCGCATTTAAACGGCTCACCCTTCCGCTGCACCTTCTGAAGCGGCGGGCTGCCAGCTGTGGTAAGTTAGATAGACATCATTCATCTGCCGTCATTTGTCGCCAAAGTACAACCGTTTAGTCTGGCTGCTATTCTGTTAATTGTATCACTATTCTTTTTAGCTACTGATACTGCCGTAGTTGTCGCTGCTACTACTACTACTACTACTACTACAGCTATTTGAAAAGACTTACTATTCTCACTGCAGCTCTAACCATACCTAGTTCAATGAGGTATCGCCGAGCCTATCTAGATTGTCTTTCTGAGAATGTATAGCAGTCGGCACCGACCGTATCAAACAAGCATTTCAGCTTCTGACCAGTTCAAACAGCTGGTAGCGATGCGTCCTGTCATATTCAATTTTCATTAGCATAGAGTTCGACGTAATGTGGCTTATCATCAGCTGAAAGAAGGTCTCTCCAACCAGATACCTAATGCCGTGGTTACGGTTGCCTTCGTGACTGTTGATGTGCTGCTGCTGATGCTACTGCTGCCGCCGCCGCTTGTTTCACTCGCCGGCGATTCGGACAATGGCCAAAACGATCGGCCAGGTGTCATGTCTGCTAGCTGTTCTACTGATTTCCAGTACGACAACACCCGTAGTGCACGCTGGCAAGGCGCGCTCGCTTGCGAACTCTCGTGCGGCGAAGTTGCCCTTACACAACTCGAAGTACTACACCACGAAGTATAGTGCCTGCAAGCCGACGAGACCGCTTAACCCTGTTGAGCTTGTGAAGGCGCGCAAGTACGCTACGGAAGTCTTCACGAAGTGTGGCTCAAAAATGGTTATCTACTTTGGGACCAAGTTTTCGTTCCCTGCGTACGGTGAGTCATATCGTCTTCTTCCACCAGGCGTTACTGAAACGATTGTGGCTACTGCTCAATTAAATTCAAGTGTTCGTTTATCAGTGTTTTCAAAGGGTAGATAATTATATGCATGGTTATTCACGAAAATCCATGCAATGCACAATATAATACTGCTCGCGACCGAATACTGCTGCATGAAAGCAGGTGACACACTAACATTAGATTCACGCCGCTGCCCGGAACGCTGACAAGTATGCTCCAAGAACGGCATAGTACGCACGTAGGTAGCACATTGGGTTGAAATTTCGAAATGCAGCTAAGCTAGTAGAGAAAAAAGCAATTGAACAGGGATCTGCGCAAGTAGGTAAGAATATGCACAGCCACCATAGTGACGAGTTTAACATAGCCATCGAGTGACGAATTAAACATATCTGCAGTTTGTTTGAGCAAACTTTGCCAACCACATGCATAGCTCGACAGGTTTGGAACTCGCCTTTACTCTTCTTTGTTCTTTGTAAACAGGAACCCAACCTTAGTTTCCGCCCTATCTTTCGAATAGCCTTGGCATTATATCTTGAGAGGGAAATTAAACGACACTGTAAAGTTATTGTCATGTTTCTTTGTGATCTTAAATAGCAAACTAGGTTGTTCCAGTGCAGCACTCCCTTAATAAGCGTTGTGAAATGCAGCTCCGTGAACAAACCACGTTTGAAGTTGATATATATCAACTACAAATCAACTTCATATCAACTTCGTTTATATATTTCAACTTCAAACCACGTGGGTGTTGGAGTGATCTCTTGATGTCGTGAACGGCTGCATGAGCCGTTTGGCGCTGGAGTTGCTACGGGCGCCAAGGCAGGATTGATGTCGTATTCCCTTTAATCAAAATCCACTTGGGCGTTTCGAGTGCGCTACGAGGACAGCATGGCCGTCCGACGTTAGATGGCCGCCATGCTATCGCGGCGACGACCTTCTAGCAAGTAAATTATATATATATATACATTCGTTAGAATATAAACCTTAACCCCTGTCAAGACTGTTAAACAAATTGTAAGACATGTGAAGTAGTTGTAAACAAAGGCATGCTAAGGTCTGCGCTTCAGCGTCTTCGGGGTTTACTACAGAATAAAGCTTGCAGACGCCGTTTCATCTTACTGTTCTTAACCTACTCCTCCTTTAAACCTTAAAAGAAGAAATATATATATATAAATATATATATACAGGTAGTTCAATAAGTTCTTAGAATGAGCTTTGTAGAATTCAAATTTTGGCGCGCTTCCACCGCTATTAGGAACTGCAACTTTTCGACTGCCAGCAGTCAAAATATTATGGTGATTGGCCGTTGCGAATTCGTTTTATCGCTTTTCCCGTGCAACGTATCGGCGTGATTTTGAAAAATGGAGAAAAAAGAGTTTCGAGTGGTTATCAAGCATTTTATTTCAAAGGTTGGAATGCGACCCAAGTGAACACTGAGTTAGACGAGGTGTACGGTGACTCTGCGCCATGTTTTGCCACTGTTTCCAACTGGATTAATGAGTTAAAAAGAGGTCGCAGGAGCACCGGGATGAACTACGTTCAAAACGCCCAAAAACCGCAAAAGGTGCGGAAAATCGTTGCCGCAGATAAGCGAGTGAACATTAGGGAGATAGCGGAGGCCTTGGGGATCAGTTTGGGTAGTGTGCATTTCATCCTGCACGAAAACTTGAAGATGAAAGAGCTCAGAGAAAAATGGCTGCCGCATTTGCTCAACCAAGGCCAAAAAAACGCGCCTGTTTTCGCTTCACAGCGAAATTTGGCCAAGATGTCGAACAATCCGTCGGATTTTTGGCGCAGATTCATGACCGTCGATGAAAGCTGGGTCCATCACTACATTCCCGAGACCCAAGAAGCATCGTGCCAATGGTGTGCACCTGATGAAGGACCTCCGAAGAGGGTGCGGACAACGGCATTGACCGGAAAGGTGATGGCTACAGTTTTTAAGACCAACGTAGAATAATGCTGGTCGACTACCTTGAGAGCGGTAAAACGATCACAGGAGAATATTAGGCAAGACTGTTAGACTGCCTTTAGCAAGAACTCATCGTGAAACGGCCCGCTTTGCAGAAGAAGGTTGTCCTGTTTCACCAGGACAATGCTCCTGCACACAAGTCCCGGCAAGCATCGGCAAAACTGGCCCAACTGAGGTTCAAACTTATTGAACAACCTTCCTATTCTCCAGACTGGCCCCCTCTGATTATTTCCTCTTCGGACATTTGAAGAATAGTCTCGGTGGAAAGCCTTTTTCCAGCAATGAAGAGGTTAAGGCTGCTGTCAATGCCTATTTTCAGTCTAAAGACGCGGAATTCTACTTAAGCTCTGAAATCTTGGTGGGAAAAGTGTATTGAGCATCTCGGGGAGTATATCGAATAAGATAAATTTAAAAATATGATTTGGAAAATTCTTGGTTTTCATTCTAAGAATTTATTGAACTACCTGTATATATACAGTCACTGAAAAAAATATAGGGCCACCCATGTTTGCCACATTTCACGCATTTATTATAACCGATTGTGTAAAGATCATAATGATACATGCTCACAGAGTAACAGCGGATACTTTTATCGACATTTGGAGTATCGGGTTACCTTAAAACACGAGATTTCGACATTTGGCACAGCTACGCTGCGAAAAAATCATAAAGTCACCACCAAGATGCATGTCTTAGCAAGTGAGTTGAGTGGAATAACAACGTTTGGGCTCATTTTACGGCACCTAACAACTATACTTAATATTTAGTGAACTTCCCATTACGTCGGATAACTTCAAAAATGCGGTTTGGTATAGTGTTGAACAAATTTTGGATGACGTCCTGCGAGAGCTCGTCCCAAGCCTTCACAATTGCTTTTTTAGTTCTACCTGGTTCGAAAATTGTTTTTCGTCGGTGTAAACCTTTCGGGCGAGCCAGCCCCATACATTCTCGATAATATTAAGATCAGGTGAGACTGCAGGCCAGCGTAGGACCTCAATGTGGCGTTGTTCGAACCATCTTTCGATCAACTTAGCAGTGTGAATCGGGGCATTATCGTGTTGAAAAACAAAGTCGGGTCCTCCCATCAGCTCAAAATGTGCGGATTGCTCTTCTAGTAGATCCCTATAGCGCGTCGAATTAACACAATCGTCTAAAAACACAATCGGCGACCTTGTATAATACCCGACAGCGGCCCAGATCATCACCAAATCGCCACATGAGTGCCGTTTTGACAAAAATCGTTCTTCCTTGCGCACATCGTGGAAATAATAGTTAAATCCATCCGGTCCATCACAATTGAACTTTTTTCATCCGAAAAGAGCACTCGGTGCCATTCAGTGGTCCATAACATCGTAACCTGGGCAAAGTCGAGACGAGCTTTCTGATGCTCAGCGGTCAATCGTGGTTTTCTCTTAAGTTTTTTTCTCGTGAGCCAAAGTGTCTTCCTGAGGAGGTTTTGCACATTTCGCGCGTTCGTTTGCACACCGGTCGCCGCCGCAATTGCCTTTGCCGAGAGCGCAGAGTTCGAGACTATCTTCAAAATTGCGCGCTTGTTTCGTTCCGAAATGGCATTTGGACGCCCCGGACTCTTTTTTACGCCGTATTTTTCACCCAAATTCACGAAGTTGTTCACTACTTGGCGAGAACGCCCCAATCGACGGGAAATTTCCCGATTAGAGAGGCCGACATCCTTATAAGCCTTGATTTGGGTCTTTTCGTCACTCGTGAGACGCCGACCCAAACCCATCGTTTCAGCACAGAAAATTTTTGGTAGGAGGTCTGCTTTCGTTTCCGTCGAGCCGTGAAATGAGCCCAAACGTTGTTATTCCACTCAATTCACTCGCTAAGACATGCATCTTGGTGGTGACTTTATAATTTTTCGCAGCGTAGCTGTGCCAAATGTCGAAATCTCGTGTTTTAAGGCAACACGATACTCCAAATGTCGATAAAAGTATCCGCTGTTACTCTGTGAGCATGTATCATTATGATCTTTACACAATCGGTTATAATAAATGTGTGAAATGTGGCAAACATGGGTGGCCCTATATTTTTTTCAGCGACTGTATATATATATATATATATATATATATGTATATATATATATATATATATATATATATGTATATATACATATATATATATATATATATATATATATATATATGTATATATACATATATATATATATATATATAGAGAGAGAGAGAGAGAGAGAGACTTCTTTTTCGGGCTGTCCCTCAGCCAAGATTTAACGTTCACTGGACTGGTTCTCACATTGCTTCATAAACGGACCCCGATAAATACAACACAATTAATACAAATCGGCAACGGCGGGGCTCACCCCCGCGCACCTATATGTCTCCTCCGGTCGCGAGGCGCAGGCGAGTAAACCCACCACGCCACCGGGCTTGTCAACTCTAACCAGCCTGTATCATTTCAATTGCAGGCATCGGCGCAGTAGCGAAGTATCTGTGCACAATTGCGACGATAGCGTTTGCCAATATGGCTAACGACGGCAGCGTAATTGTGCCTCGGAACACGACAACAGCTCAAATTTACAACCTCTCGAACCTGCTTGTGCGGTCTCTTTCTAAAACCAAGCACGTTTTCATCATTCGAAGCCAGGGCCGAAAACACGAGTTCACGAACGACCAGTTTATGGAGTTTCTAAACTTTGTCGTTCGTTGTGCATATACCGGATACTGGCTATCACCACGAGATGCGGACTACGTCAAACATGTCATCGAATACTACAAATTCATTCTGCTGTAAAGCACATGCGTGTGTTTATATATATATATATATATATATATAAGGGCGGTGCGTTGGGGGGGGGGGGGGGGGGGGGGGGGGGGCAAAACGGGCGTTGCAAATAATGAATAACAGACCGCAAGTTTGAGCCCCGGCCTCGGCAGTTATTTCTGTTGGATCTGGTTAGATAACAGTTTGTCGTGCTGCTGCTGTAGCAGAGAAGTGCTGTTCTGCTGGAAATATCACGCATAAGTCTAGTCGAGGGAACTTGATGACGATGGAAGCAGTTAAACGCGATCGTGTGACAGGTATACATACCCTAGCCTATTGCGAGCGTCTAAAACCAAACTGTCGAAGCGTTACAATATATATATACAGGTAGTTCAATAAATACTTAGAATGAAAACCAAGAATTTTCCAAATCATGTTTTTAAATTTATCTTATGCGATATACTCCCCGAGATGCTCAATACACTTTTCCCACCAAGATTTCAGAGCTTTTATACCTCTTAAGTAGAATTCCGCGTCTTTAGACTGAAAATAGGCATTGACAGCAGCCTTAACCTCTTCATTGCTGGAAAAACGCTTTCCACCGAGACTATTCTTCAAATGTCCGAAGAGGAAATAATCAGAGGGGGCCAGGTCTGGAGAATAGGAAGGTTGTTCAATAAGTTCGAACCTCAGTTGGGCCAGTTTTGCCGATGCTTGCCGGGACTTGTGTGCAGGAGCATTGTCCTGGTGAAACAGGACAACCTTCTTCTGCAAAGCGGGCCGTTTCACGATGAGTTCTTGCTAAAGGCAGTCTAACAGTCTTGCCTAATATTCTCCTGTGATCGTTTTACCGCTCTCAAGGTAGTCGACCAGCATTATTCTACGTTGGTCTTAAAAAACTGTAGCCATCACCTTTCCGGTCAATGCCGTTGTCCGCACCCTCTTCGGAGGTCCTTCATCAGGTGCACACCATTGGCAAGATGCTTCTTGGGTCTCGGGAGTGTAGTGATGGACCCAGCTTTCATCGACGGTCATGAATCTGCCCCAAAAATCCGACGGATTGTTCGACATCTTGGCCAAATTTCGCTGTGAAGCGAAAACAGGCGCGTTTTTTTGGCCTTGGTTGAGCAAATGCGGCAGCCATTTTTCTCTGAGCTCTTTCATCTTCAAGTTTTCGTGCAGGATGAAATGCACACTACCCAAACTGATCCCCAAGGCCTCCGCTATCTCCCTAATGTTCACTCGCTTATCTGCGGCAAGGATTTTCCGCACCTTTTCCACGTTTTCCTAATCAGTTGCCGTTTTTGGGCGTTTTGAACGTAGTTCATCCCGGTGCTCTTGCGACCTCTTTTTACCTCATTAATCCAGTTGGAAACAGTGGCAAAACATGGCGCAGAGTCACCGTACACCTCGTCTAACTCAGTTTTCACTTGGGTCGCATTCCAACCTTTGAAATAAAATGCTTGGTCACCACTCGAAACTCTTTTTTCTCCATTTTTCAATATCACGCCGATACGTTGCACGGGAAAAGCGATCAAACGAAATCGCAACGGCCAATCACCATAATATTTTGACTGCTGGCAGTCGAAAAGTTGCAGTTCCTAATAGCGGTGGAAGCGCGCCAAAATTCGAATTCTAAAAAGCTCATTCTAAGAACTTATTGAACTACCTGTATATATTTATATATATGTATATATATTAACACATATATGTATATACTTATTTATGCACTAGCCACTAAGGTGATCTTTGTCTTTAAAAGTGCGTCGAGCGCGGTGGCGTGGTGGCATGCGTCCCATGGACGTTAAATCTTGGCTGAGAGTCAGCCCCGAAAGGATTTGTCTCTAAAAGTGCGTAGATATATATATGAACTTTTCGCGTTACCATTCGGCCGTCGCAACTTACGGTCTGTTTATATAGGCTTTTTTTTGTCTCGTCAGTTCTGCCTGAAGGTGAATGTATCGCCACTGAGTGTTCATATTCGTTCACTTTCGTCGTAACAACAACAAGGATGACAATAAGAACAACACTAGTGCCGATTGATAACTGATGACGGAACGTAAATTACCAATGGGTTACTGAGACCAAGGCGAAAGTATGTTCGATGCGTGTCTATAGCGCGTCACTGCTGTATCGTTGCCAGTGCGTCGGATCAATGGCTCTCATAGAATGTATGTAACTACCAGCCATTGGTGAAGAGCTTTCGTCTATCATGGTAGTCCCGTATGGGCAGATCTGAGTAGCGTGAGTCGTTCGAGCTCTTGACTTGCTGCGTGACGTTTGTGTTGTCATCAGTTTTCGGTCGGTGCGCTTTTCTGCGGATCTTTACCCACGTGCCGTTTAGAGCAGCGAGTATGCCGTGTGGTAAGTGGTCGAAGAAGATGCCAACGCGAGGGAAACCTCGTCGCATCCAATGACGGACTTCTTATGAAGTGCACCTGCTTGGCGTCTCTCCGACCCGCATTTAAACGGATCACCCTTTCGCTGCACCTTCTGAAGCGGCGAGCCGCCCGCTATGGTAATGTAGATAGGCATCATTCGTCTGCCGTCATTTGTCGCCAAAGTACAACCGTTTAGCCTGGCTGCTATGTCAATTGTATCACTATTTTTTATAGCAATTGATACTACTACAGCTATTTGAAAAGATAATATACTATTCTCACTACAGCTCTGACCCAAACTAGTTCAATGAGGTGTCGCCGAGCCTATCTGGATTGTCTTTCTGTGAATGTATAGCAGTCGGCACCGACCGCATCAAACAAGCATTTCAGCTTCTGACCAGTTTTAAACAGCTGGTAGCGATGCGTCCTATCCTATTCAATTTTCATTAACATAGAGTTCGACGTAGTGTGGCTTATCATCAGCTGAAAGAAGGTCAATCCAACCAGATACCTAATGCTGTGGTTACGGTTGCTTTCGTGACTGTTGATTTGCTGCTGCTGCCGCCGCTTGTTCCACTCGCCGGCGATTCGGACAATGGCCGAAACGATCGGCCAGGTGTCATGTCTGCTAGTTGTCCTACTGATTCACAGTACGAAAACATCAGTAGTGCACGCCGGTAAGGCACGCCCGGTTGCGAACTCTGGCGCGGCGAATTTTTTTTTTTGCTGAGAGGTTTTGGGAATTTTAAAGTTGATATATATATATATACACATTCGCTAGAATATAAACCTCAGCCTCTGTCGAGAGTTTTAAACGAATTGTAAGAAATGTAAAGTAGTTGTAACCAAAGGCATGCTAGGGTCTGCGCTTCAGCGTCCTCGGGGTTTACTACAGAATAAAGCTTGCAGACGCCGTTTCATCTTACTGTTCTTAACCTACTCCTCCTTTAAACCTTAAAAGAAAAATATAAATATATATATATAGAGAGAGAGAGACACTTCTTTTTCGGGCTGTCCCTCAGACAAGATTTAACGTTCACTGGACTGGTTCTCATATTGCTTCATAAACGGACCCCGATAGATACAACACAATTAATACAAATCGGCAACGGCGGGGCTCACCCCCGCGCACCTATATGTCTCCTCCGGTCGCGAGGCGCAGGCGAGTAAACCCACCACGCCACCGGGCTTGTCAACTCTAACCAGCGTGTATCATTTCAATTGCAGGCATCGGCGCAGTAGCGAAGTATCTGTGCACAATTGCGTCGATAGCGTTTGCCAATATGGCTAACGACGGCAGCGTAATTGTGCCTCGGAACACGACAACAGCTCAACTTCACAACCTCTCGAGCCTGCTTGCGCGGTCTCTTTCTAAAATCAAGCACGTTTTCATCATTCGAAGCCAGGGCCGAAAACACGAGCTCCCGGACGACCAGTTTATGGAGTTTCTAACCTTTGTCGTTCGTTGTACATATACCGGATACTGGCTATCACCACGAGATGCGGACTACGTCAAACATTCCATCGACTACTACAAATTCATTCTGCTGTAAAGCACATGCGTGTGTTTATATATATATTATATATAAGGGCGGTGCGTTGGGCGACTAACGCACCGTCGTGCAAAACGGGGCGTTGCAAATCATGAATAACAGACCGCAAGTTTGAGCCCCGGCCTCGGCAGTTATTTCTGTTGGATCTGGTTAGATAACCGTTTGTCGTGCTGCTGTAGCACAGAAGTGCTGTTCTGCTGGAAAGAGCACGCATGAGTCTAGTCGAGGGAACATGATGACGATGGAAGCAGTTAAACGCGATCGTGTGACAGGTATACCCTAGCCTATTGCGAGCGTCTAAAACCAAACTGTCGAAGCGATACAATATATATATTTATATATATACATATATATATATATATATATATATATATATATATATATATATATATATATATATATATATATATATATATATATATATAATTTAACACATAAATGTATATACTTATTTATGCACTAGCCACTAAGGTAATCTTTGTCTCTAAAAGTGCGTAGAACTTATATATATATATATATATATATATATATATAACATTAATATGTGAACTTTTCGCGTTACCATTCGGCCGTCGCAACGACATCTTTTTTGGAACAAAATTACGGTACCACTGAGTACTGTGGGCACAATATATTTAGTTCGTTATTTAGCACGTGCTCGAAAGAGAATCTCAGGCCCATGTGGCCGTTCATAAGTATAGTCGGTTTGAATGATCTGCGGTCTTGCACCTACTTTTGCGAAAAGAAAAATGTGCGGTCTTGACAACCAGACAATTCCCAGCGCGTACTAAATGAACCAAGCACAAAGTAGTATTCTAGTAGGATTCAGCGCGTACTAAATTAACTAAGTGCAAGTTCTCCCAGAAAGATTTGAAGCTCAATATAGAGAACTGTAGAGCTCGTTATAGTGAATATTTTCCCGATGAAACATGGTCTCTGAAAAGTCTTGTTTCGCAGTGAGAGTGATATTATTAAAATCCGTGGACAGTGGAGTTATTGCCCGGCATAGGAGAACAAAAAATAATTTCGAGACAACCAGTTCCCCAGAAATTAAGCACATCGTCATGTTCGTGGGAAAATTCTGCTCCTTTTGAGCATAAAACGCCGACCAGAAGATGTGACATGGTCGTTTAGAAGATAATTTGCAAAAATGTTATTATTTTAGTAGCCTTCACGTCGAATACCTCAAAATCATAACCCTACGACCACTCACGGTGCTCAAAACTAGCTCATTCAGATAAGCGCCCATTTCATGACGATTATTTTGGCACCAAATCGGTGGCAATTGCGGAGTACTTAGGATTTTGCGGCGGGCATGTATATTCGATGCGTATCTATAGCGCTTTACTGCTGTACCGTTGCCAGCGCGTCGGATCAATGGCGCTCATGCATGAGCCATTGGTGAGGTGCCTTCGTCTATCATGGTGATCCCGTACGGGGAGCTCGGATTCAACAAGTATATCGCCTGTATTTCGTAAAGGAACTCAAGCTACTCCTTCTGTTTGTTTCTATATGAGAATCTAGAATATATGGAATATATACGGTGTGTTTTCCGTGACCCTTGTATCGTCCCCCGTCTCTGTTGACGTTGTTGTCCAGCTGTTGCTGCTGCTGTTGTTGTTCGTTACTATGAAGCTAGCTACAATTTAGCGTTAAATTGATCAGATCATTAATCAATGGAAATAAATTCGAGACTGATTTACAGGTAGTTCAATAAGTTCTTAGAATGAGCTTTTTAGAATTCGAATTTTGGCACGCTTTCACCGCTAATAGGAACTGCAACTTTTCGACTGCTAGCACTTAATATATTATGGTGATTGGCCGTTGCGATTTCGTTTGATAACTTTTCCCGTGCAACGTATCGGCGTGATTTTTAAAAATGGAGAAAAAAGAGTTTCGAGTGGTTATCAAGCATTTTTATTTCAAAGGTTGGAATGCGACCCAAGTAAAAATTGAGTTAGACGAGACGTACAGTGACTCTGCGCCATGTTTTGCCACTGTTTCCAACTGGATTAATGTGTTAAAAAGAGGTCGCAGGAGCACCGAGGATGAACTACGTCCAGGAGGCCAAAAAACGGCAACTGATGAGGAAAACGTAGAGAAAGTGCGAAAAATTCTTGGCACAGATAAGCGAATTAACATTAAGGAAATAGCGGAGGCATTAGGGATTAGTTTAGGCAGGGCAAAAAGACGCGCCTGTTTTGGCTTTACAGCGAAATTTGGCCAAGATGTCGAACAATCTGTCGGATTTTTGGTGCAGATTCATGACCGTCGATGAAAGCCGGGTTCATCACTACACTCCCGAGACCCAAGAAGCATCTTGCCAATGGTGTGCACCTGGTGAAGGACCTCCGAAGAGGGTGCGGATAACGGCATTGACCGGAAAGGTGATGGCTACAGTTTTTTAAGACCAACGTAGAATAATGCTAGTCGACTACCTTGAGAGCTGTAAAACGATCACAGGAGAATATTATGCAAGACTGTTGGACTGCCGTTAGCAAGAACTCATCGTGAAACGGCCCGCTTTGCAGAAGAAGGTTGTCCCGTTTCACCAGGGCAATGCTCCTGCACACAAGTCCCGGCAAGCATCGGCAAAACTGGCCCAACTGAGGTTCGAACTTATTGAACAACCCTCCTATTCTCCAGACCTGGCCCCCTCTGATTATTTCCTCTTCGGACATTTAAAGAATAGTCTCGGTGGAAAGCGTTTTTCCAGCAATGAAGAGGTTAAGGCTGCTGTCAATGCCTATTTTCAGTCTAACGACGCGGAATTCTACTCAAGAGGTATGAAAGCTCTGAAATCTCGGTGGGAAAAGTGTATTGAGCTTCTCGGGGAGTATATCGAATAAGAAAAATTTAAAAACATGATTTGGAAAATTCTCGGTTTTCATTCTGAGAACTTATTGAACTACCTGTACTCCATCTGCGTTATAGTCTAGTCATTAACGAACACTTA
The DNA here is from genome assembly GCA_003439945.1 of Dermanyssus gallinae. NCBI lineage: Eukaryota > Metazoa > Arthropoda > Arachnida > Mesostigmata > Dermanyssidae > Dermanyssus > Dermanyssus gallinae. The sequence continues at coordinate 354,216 of QVRM01001414.1, forward strand.
ATGAATAGCGATTTTTTCTGCTAAAAATTGCACCTATTCAGTATTCGTAACCGTTACCGAATTGGCGGCTAAATAAAGTCGGATGTCAGCGAGTTTTTTTAGAGCAGCGAGTTGTTTTTTAAGAAGGTTGTTTTTCATTCTAGACCATCCTCCGTCCTCTACGGGCTTGAAACTTAACTTGAGGTGTATCTTCAATACACCGATGGCCGGACATGCAAGGATATCTAGGGTTTCCCAGCAACAGTCCTTGCGGCAGCATGGCCACTGACTCCAAGCGGTAGAGTTTATCATATATTCTCAATAACAATCGCTCAAACGAAATTCGATCGATCAACAACAGAGATCGAACCGGCGACACCTCGGTAGAGAACAACCATGACTAGCGCACTAGTCCCCTAGACCACGCCGCCGTGTGGTAAGTGGTCGAAGAGGGGTCCAAAGTGAGAGAAACGCCGTCGCAGCCAGCAATGGACTCCTTATGAGGTGCATCACCTGCTTTGCGTCTCTCCGACCCGCATTTACACGGATCACCTTTCCGCCGCCTCTTCTGAACCGGCGCGCTGTCAGCTGTGCTAATTTAAATAGACACTATTTCTCTGCCGTTATTTGTCGCCGCCAAAGTACAACCGTTTAGCCTGGCTGCTATGTCAATAGTATTACTATTATTATTATTTATCGCAATTTAAACTAGTTGCTACTACTACTACTACTACTAACACTACAATAATAATACTAATACTACTACTAATACTACTACAGCTATTTGAAAAGGCTTACTATTGTTACTGCAGCTCTGACTATTTCTAGTTCAATGAGGTATCGCCGAGCCTATCTAGTTTGTCTGTCTGCGAGTGTGTCTATCTGCAGTCGGTAGCCGGACCGTATCAAACAATCATTTTTGGCTTCTGACCAGTTCCAACAGCTGGTAGCAATGCGTCATATCCTTCCTTATCAGCAGTAGCCTTCAGTAGCGTAGAGTTCGACGCAATGGGGCTCATCATCAGCTGAAAAAAGGCCTGTCCAACGAGATACCTAATACTGTGGTTACGGTTGCTGTCGCGAGTGTTGATTTGCTGTTGCTGCTGCTGCTTGTTTCACTCGCCGGCGATTCCGGACAATGACCAAAACAATCGGCCAGGTGTCATGTCTGCTAGCTGTTCTACTGATCTACTATCTGAAGACACCAGTAGTGCGCGCCGGCAAGGAACACCTGCCTGCGAAATTTGGTACGGCGAAGTTGCCCGTACGGAACTCGAAGTACTGTACCGCGAAGTACAGTGGCTTAATCCTGTTGAGCTTGTGAAGGCGCGCAAGTACGCTACGGAAGTCTTCACGAAGTGTGGCTCAAAAATGATCATCCACTTCGCGACCAAGTTTTCGTTCCCTGCGCATGGTGAGTCATATCGTCTTCTTCTGCCAGGTGTTACTGGAATGACGGCTACGGCTACTGCTTATAGAGTGCTGCTGCCTCAAAGCAGGTGACACATCAGCTACTAAAGTTCACGCCGCAGCCCGGGGCCCTGTCAAGAATGCTCTAGGAATAGCATAGTACGCACGCCGGTAGCGTATTGGGTTAAAGTGTAGATATGCAGTTGTGCTAGCAGCGAAAAATAGGGGGTTGAAGAGCGATCCGCGCAAGTAGGTTATAGTATTATGCATTTGTAGCCAGCCTATGGTAAAGCAGTCGGTGGTAAATTGCAGTATGCAGTTCTTGAAGAATTGACGTGCGCCATCGGGTCACAGAGTAAACTATGATTTTCCATTGCAGCAACTGTTGGGTAAATCCAAACGCTAACGAGCCTGCTCAGGAAACGATATTTAGAGCCATATTATATTATATATATATATATATATCGCATAAAGACGTCACATATAATAATTTCCAAATACAGCCAAAGTACAACAGGCGCCGATTAGAGTTGTGCCATATTCGTTAAAACATGAATCTCAACCATTGTCAAGGGGTTTAAGCGAATTATAAGAAATGTGAAGCAGTTGTAACTAATGTCATGGTCTGCGTCTACAGTTAGCGCTTAAACGTCCTTGAGGTTGACCACAGAGACCAGCATATTGCTTGCGGACACAGTTTCGTATAATATTTATTTAAGACCGTTCTGCACGTATTAAAAAGGTTATATATATATATATATATATATATATATATATATATATATATATATATATATATATATATATATATATATATATATATATATATATGGCCTGTATCACTTCAATTGCAGGCATCAGCGCGTTAGCGAAGTATGTACATTTAGCGGACACTGGCTATCACCACGAGACGGGGACTACGCCAAGCATGCTATCGAGTACTATACGTTCATCCTGCTATAAAGCACACGCTTATATATATATATATATATATATATATATATATATATATATATATATATATATATATATAAATATATATATTTATATTTATATATATATATATATATATATAAAATATAAATATTATATATATATATATATATATATATATATATGTGTGTGTAGCGACGGTGCGTTGAGTGGCTAACGCCCCCCCCCGAAACAGAGCGTTGCAAATCATGAACCAAAGACCGGCTATCGCAAGCCTGAGCCTCGGCAGTTGATTCTGTTGGATCAGGTTGGATAATGCATTCCAGTCCTACTGCTGTAGCAGGGTATGGTTTCTGTGCAGGAAAAGGCCCACATTAGGTATTCTTTATGTTTGTTTCTATGCGATAGAATATATGGAGTATACGCGGCGTGTTTTCTGTGATTGTTGTATGGCGTTATCGTCGGCCCGTCTCTGCTGGGGTCGTTGTCCAGTTGTTGTAGTTGTAGTTGTTGTTGTAGTTGTAGTTTTGTAGTAGTTGTGTTGTAGTTGTAGTTGTGTAGTAGTTGTAGTTTTGTAGTAGTTGTAGTTGTAGTTTTGTAGTAGTTGTAGTTGTAGTTTTGTAGTAGTTGTAGTTATCTGGGAGACGCCACAGGCCATGTTCCGCCTGTCACCAAGCTGGAAATAATCAATGCTGCAGCACGGATCAAGGTGGGGAAAGCCCCCGGACCCGATGGCGTCCCGGCCGCGGCCACAAAGGCCCTCTTACTGAAGCTCCCAGAGAAGATTGCTGCTATTTTCACACAAATTATGCAGGAGGGGACCATTCCCGCCATGTGGAAGTCGGCCCGTGTCATACTTATTCCGAAAGGGAACGGTTCATATAGACCGATATGCCTACTTGGCACGTTGGCAAAGGCGTTTGACGCGATCCTAGAACAGCGCCTTCGTGATTTTGCAGAGAAGCACGGGCTTCTCTCGGACTCGCAATACGGATTCCGACGGGGCCGTACAACTCTCGGAGCAATTAACAAGGTGCAATCTAAGGCCGAGATGCTGCAAAAGGTGGCGCCCAGGGCCCGCGGGCTTCTGCTCGCAGTTCTCTTAGACGTAAAAAACGCGTTTAATAGTCTGCCTTGGAGTACCATTCTTGAGGTACTCTACAAGCGCAAGGTACCAGCATATCTCCGTCGCCTTATATCTAATTACCTCGACGAGAGGACTATTACGTGTCAAGGCGTTGAATCCAGCATGACGGCTGGAGTTCCGCAAGGCTCTATCCTTGGGCCGTTACTCTGGAACGTAACATACGATGAAGTGCTCCGTCTGCAAGGCCTCTCACCTGGAGTTGAGCTTCTTGCTTTTGCAGACGATCTTCTCGTTCTCATCCATGCAAGATCAGCTGACGAGCTGGAGCGGCATACAAACGAGGTCCTTGCGGACGTTGCAGACTGGATGAAATCAGCAGGACTGACCCTTGCGCCAGCGAAGAGTGAAGCAATACTTCTAGGACTTAAGCGCTGTAGACCCCTAAAAATCGCGCTAGAGGGGCATGCCATCAATGTTTCCAACTCCGTTCGTTACCTCGGGGTCGTCTTGGAGAAAAGCCTCAAGGGGCATGCTCTCCTACAGCATGCATGCGGGAAGGCCCTTAAGGCGGCCAACAACCTCGGTCGCCTAATGCCCAATACATACGGCCCGCGCCAGTCAAGGCGCCGTCTCTTAATGTCGGTAGCCGAGTCCATCGTTTTGTACGGCGCTCCAGTCTGGCCAGAAGCCACGCTGGCAACGGCCTCGCGAAGACGCATGCTTAGAAGAGCGCAGCGGGTCTTCGTATTATCAGCGCGTATCGAACTGTGAGCACGGAGGCGGCCCTGCTGCTAGCTGGCACCGTGCCATGGGATCTTAAAGCTGAGGAACGTCGCCGACTCTGGGAAGACCCGACGCGAAGCAAGGACGCCGAGCGTCAGAATACATTGGACCGCTGGCAGAACGAATGGAACAATATCCAGAGTGGATGCCCAGGCGCGCAAACAAAGGCCCTTCTCCCAGACATAAGGGCATGGCTTGGTCGCCCTGGAGGGGAAGTGGACTATCACATAACGCAAGTGCTCACGGGACACGGGGAGTTTCGGTCCTATCTCTACCGAATAGGCAAGGCAGGGAGTCCAACATGCCTCCACTGCAGCCAACTGGTGGACGACACGGCAGAACACACTGTTCTATTCTGCCCCGCCTGGTAAGCCCAGCGCGGACTCTTGCGGAACGTACCCGGCTGCACCTCGCCGAACTCACTCAGTCTTCCTGTCCTAGTCAAACGGATGACGACCTCATTCGGTGACTGGCGCACAGTCGCAATTGTCATCAAAAGTGTTTTAGCTGAGAAGGAGCGAACTGTTCGCATGTCGACGCCCTCTCCGGAGAGCCTGCGCCACCAGTAAACCGAGACATCATACCCCGCCCTCAGTAGTTTGTAGTAATGCTAACAGCACTTCCCTGCTGGGGGGGGAAGGAGGACATGACTGGTTTTTAGTGGGTTGGAGCCCCACACTACCGGCCCACACTTGCAGGACAATCCTGCCGTGGTACCCGCGTGTGCAATCCGCATTTCCCAGTTAGTCCTCTAAAAAAAAAAAAAAAAAAGAAAAAAAAAGTAGTTGTAGTTGTAGTTTTGTAGTAGTTGTAGTTGTAGTTTTGTAGTTGTAGTTGTAGTTTCGGTTTCGAACGAAGCGGACGTGTTATAACCTAGCGGCTGGGAAAAGTTACAAAACTAAGTGCGGAATTGATGCCAACTCGGCATTTTGACCCTGCGAGAACAACGTAGTGTGGTGCATAACTGTGCGTGTTCCGTTCAAACTTTTTGACGAAGCATCAGGTTACGGGGCTGGAGCGGTGAACATCCTTAAAATTGTCGATATCATCTCGGCGATAATTGTAGCTGTACTGTCATCAAACAGCTAGTGACTAATATTCGTGCGCGCACTGCCAGGCAGTGTTCGTGGTGTAGTGGTACAGTCCTGCCATAAAAGGCAGTCCCGTATAGTAAGCGGGATCAAATCCCAGCCGCAACACTTTTTTTTTTATTGTCTCTAAGTAGAGACATAATGAGCAACAGACCGCTACGGAAAGAACCGGACAAGACACAGGACACTGCTGCCTCTGAGCATGAAGTCTCCCGTCTACCGAACCAGACGGAGCAGACAAGCTCGGCTGCAGAACCAGATGAAGCACACAAAAACGACGGACATCTTGACGAGATTAGTCAGATCTCTGAGGATCTCTGTGCGTTTATTAGCACAGCAAGGTGCGTGCATCTACCCATCCAGGCGATGGCGGACAAGCTCCGAGCCGCAGTAAAGGAGGCCCGCAGGAGATGCCGGACAACCCGACATACCCAAATCGTTCCAGAGGAAGCACAAAGAGACATAGACCGTATTAACGGCCTTATTAGCGGGCACCAAGATGAGAAGGACATCTTGAGTCTCATCAACCAGGATTGGCCGGACCCGGTGTATGAAAGGGTATCTGTGCTCAAGGCAAGCATTCTAAGGGATCACCCCCTTAGAGTTCTAATAGCCAGCGAGGACGAATCATCGGACAGCGTGACCTGGAGGAATATGGCCTCCCAATTCCGAGGTATCTCCGGGGAGGCCGCCCCTGCGGCGGGCAAAGTGTTCACGCGCCAGGTGCAAGAATCCGGCGATGACGGGAAGCTGGAAACGCGCGCGCTTATTGCTCTACGGTACCCTAAGGAGTTGGACATGGAGCGTTGCTACGACTTACTCGACCAGGTCGCGTGCAAGGCCTCCCTTCTGCGCAACCAGTTGAAACTGGCCGAGTCCACCCCCATACCTTGCTATCTATCTAAGCAGGGTGAGAGTCGGGGCTATCGGAAGCTTCTTGAGTGCCTTGTACGAAAGCACGATATTCACATCGCCGCAGGTCCGATTAAGCCCGCTCGAGGCAAGCACCTGGTCGGTGTACCAAAGCGTGCTGCCAATTCTACGACGTCAATCGTTATTAAGAAAACGGGGTCCGGCTCTTATGCAGACACGCTAAAAAACCCCGGCTCTAAAGTAAGCCCAGAGCAATTTAATGTTAAAATTGCTCGGGTTCAGCAACTGCCCAGTGGGGATGTGCGGCGTTTAGTCGCAGAGGGAGCAGAAGGGGGAAGTACCCCATTTTTTGAAGCCCTCAAGAACGCCGGAAGAGCGGACTTCTCGTTGGACCGTTCCTCACTAAAACGAGTAATTGCCGTGATCTCGTCGAAGGCACCACGGGTGCCGATCTGGAAGCGGCCTTCCGTCAGTCAGTCCCGCTGACAGGACCGATCCAGGTCGAAGCGCCTAAAGTAGGTGCTACCGGACGATGGACGGCAATAGTGAGGCTCACTGCAGCCGATCACGCTAGGGCCTTGCAAGCCAAGCAAATCCATTTCGGTTGGTCGGCTAGCGTAATCTCAGACTGGATATCGGTCCCCACATGCCAACGCTGCCAAAGAGTGGGCCACACCGCACGCGCTTGCTCTTTTGATCCAGTCACTGAAAAACGCTGCCATAAATGCGGCGGTCTTGGGCATACGGCTCAGGAGTGCAGCGCTGCACTTTCTTGCTACAACTGCGGCACTCCAGGCCATGCAGCAAACTCGGCCACCTGTCCCGCTTTCCGTCAAAAGATTGAGGAAGCCCGACGCCAACGGCCGAGCAGAACACCACCACAAGCACCACAGGTGAACACGCCAAGCCCTGTTCCGGACCAGAGCACACGGCCATCGACAGGCCAATCCCTTAATGCTAACACTGACGAAGACGGTTTTACGCCTTTGTCCGGGAATGCACGGAAGAGAGCCATCCGATCTCCCGCAACTGACGAGAGAGCTGCCAAATCTTTTAACTCAAATGACCAGACATCTTAGAGTAGCCCAGCTAAACTGCAATAGAAGCGAAAGTGTTCATGATATGCTAGACGTTTTAACAACCAGGAGACAAACGGACCTCTGCCTTCTTAGCAAACCAAACAAACGGCTTGCAGAACGACAGGCCCCAGCGTGGGTTTCAGATCCAGAACGTTCGACGTGCATAATTCTCAACGAAAATAGCCTCTTTCACGCCCAAGCATCGGGCTCTGGAGCGGGATTTTCATGGATCGAAATCAAGGAAGTAGGTCGCTTTTATTCCTGCTATTCTAGCCCCAACAGATCTATAGACGATCTTTTTACCCTACTTGACAATCTCTCTGCATCTCTTAGAATATGTGACGCCTCTTTTATAGTAATCACAGGCGATTTTAATGCAGCCTCGACAACGTGGGAATCCCCAACAACTACGGCTCGTGAGACTGCCCTTTTAGACTGGCTTGCCGTTGAAGACCTCGTGTGCAACACAGGGCCGCCGTGGCCAAGCAGGCCGGCTAGCAAGGTGGGCAGTTCTATGTGACGAGGCAACTTTCAGTGACCACCACTGTCTGGAGTTTGACATTCTTCTGAACCCTAGTTTTTCCTCAACGGACACGGCTATACTGCCACGGCCAGTGCTGAGACAACAAAGTCTAGAAAAACTACACCAAAGAATGGACAAGTTGATCTCCCAAAATGGGCCGCCGACCACAGCAGAAGGACTGCAGCAGCTGCTGGAGGCTGCGAGCCTAGTTCAAAGGTCCCAGTACCAGCACCCACGTCGCAGACGCCCAGTTAGTCCCAAGTACTGGTGGAACGAGGCCGTTGCTGGTCGCCGCCGTGCATGCATCGGCGCCTGGCGCCAGCTAACTCAGGCCAAACGTAGTCAAGCACCAGAGGGCAAAATAATCAATCTTCTAAAGAGGTACAAGGAGGCACGCACTCTCCTAAAGAAAGAGATTGCTAGATTCAAGGCCTCGTTTTTAAAGACACTAATAGGAGAGATTGATGGTGACCCGTGGGGCCGCCCCTATCGGTTTATCAAAGGAATTCCGGGTCTTCGAAAAAAAGATACGCTTTCGGACGAGGAGCGGGCGACAACTATCTCATCGTTGTTTCCCATCCACCCCACGTTCGACCGCTCACGCTTCCTGGGAGGCGCCACAGACCAAGTCCCGGTCGTCACCAGGCTTGAAATAATCGGCGCCGCAGCACGGATTAAGGTGGGGAAGGCCCCCGGACCCGACGGAGTCCCGGCCGCTGCCACAAAGGCTCTCTTACTAAAACTCCCGGAGGAGACTGCAGCGGTATTCAGCCGAATTCTGCATAAGGGAATCATTCCCGCCACTTGGAAGTCGGCCCGCGTCATTCTTATCTCAAAAGGGAATGGATCGTATAGCCGATATGCCTACTCGGCACGCTGGCAAAGGCTTTCGAGGCCATCCTTGAAAAGCGCCTTCGTGATTTTGCAGAGGAGCATGGGCTTCTGTCGGAATCTCAGTACGGATTTCGACGCGGCCGCACAGCTCTCGGAGCTATAACCAAAGTGCAATCAAAGGCCGAGCTGCTGCAACAGATGGCGCCCAGGGCTCGCGGGCTTCTGCTCGCAGTTCTCCTAGACGTTAAAAACGCGTTTAACAGTCTGCCATGGAGTACCATTCTTAAAGCGCTCCACAAACGCAAGGTACCAGCTTACCTTCGCCGCGAAATCTCCAACTACCTAGACGAACGGACTATTACGTGCCAAGGCCTTAAATTTAGTATGACGGCTGGAGTGCCGCAAGGTTCTATTCTCGGATCATTGCTCTGGAACATAACATACGACGAAGTACTTCGTCTACAGCGCCTCCCACCTGGAGTCGAGCTTCTTGCTTTTGCGGACGATCTGCTTGTTCTCATTCAGGCAAGATCGGCCGATGAGCTGGAGCGACATGCAAACGAAGTCCTCGAGGATGTGGCATTCTGGATGAAATCAGCGGGACTGACCCTCGCGCCGACTAAGAGTGAAGCAATACTTCTGGGACAAAAGCGCTGCAGGTCTTTGCAGATCGTGCTTGAGGGGCGTGGCATCAACGTGTCTAACTCCGTCCGATACCTCGAAGTCGTCTTAGAAAAAAGCCTTAAGGGGCATTCACTCCTACAGCATGCATGCGGGAAGGCACTTAAGGCGGCCAACAACCTCGGTCGTCTAATGCCCAACACCTACGGCCCGCGCCAATCTACAAGCCGTCTTCTTATGTCGGTGGCGGAGTCAATTGTCTTATACGGTGCTCCAGTCTGGCCAAAGGTCACGCTTGCAACGGCCTCACGAAGACGCATGCTTCGAAAAGCGCAACGGGTCCCGGCTCTGCGCATTATCAGCGCATACTGAACGGTGAGCACGGCAGCGGCCCTGTTGCTAGCTGGCACCGTGCCATGGGATCTTAAGGTCGAGGAACGACGTCGACTCTGGGAAGATCCGACAAGAAGCAAGGACGCAGAGCGACAGGCAACGCTAGATAGCTGGCAAGAAGAGTGGAACAACATTCAGAGCAGATGCCCTGGCGCGAGAACAAAAGCTCTTCTCCTAGATATAAGGGCATGGATTGGCCGCCCTGGAGGGGAAGTAGACTACTACATCACGCAAGTGCTCACGGAACACGGGGAGTTTCGCTCCTACCTTTACCGAATTGGGAAGGTAGTGAGCCCAACATGTCTCCACTGCAACCAATTGGTGGACGACACACCCGAGCACACGGTCCTGTTTTGCCCCGCCTGGGAGGCCCAGCGCCGACCTCTGCAGAATCTTCGCGACTACACTTCGTCGACTTCATCTGGTCTTCCTGCTCTGGTCGCAAGAATGACAACTTCACAGGGTGATTGGTGCACAATCGCGACCGCCATCAGGTGTGTTTAACCCGAGAAAGAGCGGGTTAACCGCATGTCGACGCCCTCTCTGGCTACGGAGGGCCGGCGCGATCAGTAAACCGGGCTATTACACCCCCCCCCCCCCCAGTAGTTTGTAGTAATGCGAACAGCACTTCCCTGCTGGGGGGGGGGGGGTAGGGCGACATGACTGGTTTTTAGTGGGTTGGAGCCCCACACTACCGGCCCACACTTGCAGTTGCAATCCTGCAGTGGTGACCGTGTGTGCGTCCTGCATTTCCCCAAAAAAAACAAAACAAAGTTTTAGTTGTAGTCTTCTTCTAGCAGTCGTCACGTGCGGTCGCGTTTGGCTTTGGCCGTACAACTCGGTCGAAGAGTGCAGGAACCTGAGGCCTGAAAAGGCTGACCAATTACACTTGACGACCTCAGCGGTAGGTAGTTCAACGCGACTAGTAATTACTGCAAAGGTACTGTGAAAAACTCGATTTTTTTCTTGTTTTGTGTTCACGCGAGTTCGAAATTCGAACGTTCGAAAAGTTCGAACGTTGCCAGGCATCGTCCGTGCAGTGACCGGTAGGCCGGTTTAACCGGGCTTCCCGGCAGTGTTTATGCACGTAGCCCACTGTGTACATAACTATCTGTGTATAGTACTAACTGTGTATATAAGTGCAAATGAGCGCTGCCTACTTAAGTGCTCATTTTCAACATTGTATATAACAACTACGACAAGCCGCCACGAAGAGTGATAGAGCGCGTGCCGAAGCGCTGCTGTGCACGGGGAGTGGATAGCAGAGTGGCAGCGTCGGCGATCACAGTACCGGTCTAAGCCAGACCGGTCTAGGTTCAAATCGCGGCGGTGTTTTTTTTTTTTTTTTTCTTATTTAACATACCACACATTTGTTTTAAAATAAATATAGTTTTCCACTTCACACTTAACTTTTAATAGTCTAAATCTTAATCATTTGCCTACTTACATAGCATAGCTTACAATTCTCACTCTTAAATTTCTTAAACTTAAATTTATTTTGTTATCCCCGTAACTTTCGTGTTCTGAACTACTTTTACTTAATTTGAACTCCTAGTAGTCATTATTAGCACTATGTTCTCTCGGGCAAAAGACCCGGGCAAATGCAGCCCGGACTGCGAAGAAAACGCAAAGGACGACGATAACATCACTCCTGGCGGGGGTAACCCCGACGAAGCGGTCTCGGGTAACTACCTCGACAAGATAGCCGCCATCGCACAAAAGCTTACTAACCACGCGGCCAGCAGAAAAAACATGGACGTAATGGTAAAAAACCTGGCTGAAGAACTTCGCGTCGCGACAAAAGAGGCCAAGGCACGAAGTAAGGATGTCGGCACACAGACCGTTAACGAGACCGCAGACTCGGGGTGCCAGTGCACACCTGACACTCTTGCCCTGGAGCGGTACGCCCCCTTTCACAGGGCCGGGCGCACCTCATGTATCGATCTAACTATCACGCGCAGGGCCGATGCCAACAAGATTTTAGACTGGAAGGTGCTACAGGAAGAGGAATCCCTCAGCGACCATTTTATCATCGAATTCCACGTGACTACTGCCGCGATGACAAATCCAACGCAGCGTCCGCTCATCATACGCCAGGGAGCCGAACAACTTCGGAGGTCCCTCAGGGCCCTTATAGCAGCAGAGGGACCTCCAACTACGGCGGAGGGTCTCCAGCTGCTCCTAGAAAAGGCGTGCGCGGTCTCCCCAGGCCGTCCCGCACGTCGAGGATACCGAGGAAAGCCAAAACACTGGTGGACCGCGGCACTGGGACAACTACGGCGGAAATGCCTAAAAGCGCGACGGTGGCTCACCCGCGCCAGACGATCGTCACACGACGGGGAGGCCGCCAGACGCTTTAGAGCCGTATACAAGAACTTGCGGGCCCTCCTGCGCAGGGAAATCTTCAGGAGCAAGGAACGCTCCTGGAGGGCCTTCCTGGAGAAGCTGGAGGACGACCCCTGGGGGGGTCCCCCCCATACAAAATGATCAGGGGGCTCCCCCCTTACAAGCGCAGGGTAGAAATATCTCCGGAAGATGCGCGGGTGGCGATCGAGGCGCTCTTTCCTCAACACCCACCCTTCGACCGCGCCCCCTACCTAGAGGCTTCAGGGGAGGAGGAAGAGGATACTCCGGAGGTCACGCTCCAAGAGGTGCTGGACGCGGCGGCACGCCTCAAACAGGGAAAGGCACCGGGCCCAGATGGCGTCCAAGTCTCCGCGGTCACAACACTGATGAAAGAATTTCCAGAAGCGGTGGCGTCAGCGGCGACCGGGATGCTCCGGTCGGGCTCGTTTCCCAGCGCATGGAGGGCCGCAAGCTTGGTCCTCATACCCAAAGGCCCCAGCTCTTACCGCCCTATTTGCCTACTCGGCTCCCTGGCCAAAGCTTTTGAGTCTATCGTGGAGGCACGCCTGCGGGACTTCGCGGAGGAGAACGACCTGCTGTCAGAGGCCCAGCATGGGTTCCGCAAAGGCCACTCGACAATCGGCGCCATAAAACAGATCCAGACGCAGGCCGAACTCCTCCACGAATCCCCGCCAAGAAGACGGGACCTCTACCTCGCTATTTTGCTAGACGTACGAAACGCTTTTAACAGCCTACCCTGGAGAGTCATTCTGGAGACTCTTCACAGGAAGAACGTTCCCTTTTACCTACGGCGCACTATATCAAACTACCTAAAGGACCGGACAGTACAGTCTCACGGAATCGTTTTTAACATGACTGCAGGGGTGCCACAGGGCTCCATACTTGGCCCCCTGCTATAGAACATAACGTACGACGACGTGCTGCGACTAAGGGACCTGCCCCCCGGGGTCAGCCTCCTAACATACGCCGACGACCTCGTCCTTACCGTCCAGGCCCGGACACCGGGCTGCTGCAAAGCCGTGCGAACGAAGCACTTGAAGACGTCGCCCGCTGGATGCAAGCGGCGGGACTCGCTCTCGCCCCCGCCAAGAGCGAGGCAATACTCTTGGTAGGACGGAGAAACTGTCCTGCCATTCACCTTCGCCTAGAAGACCAAGAGATTGCGCTTGTTGACAAGGTCAGGTACCTCGGGGTCACCCTAGACAGGGGTCTCCGCGGCACTGAACACGTGCGGCGGGCGACGGAGAAGGCAACCAAGACAGCAAACAACGTCGCACGGCTTATGCCTAATAATCATGGACCACGACAAACCCAGCGGCGAATAATGATGTCCGTGGCCGAGTCAGTCGCCCTATACGGAGCTCCGGCCTCGCCGACCGACACTCTAAAGCTTGCCGTCAACAAGACGCGCCTGCGTCGGGCCCAGAGGGTCGGAGCCCTCCGGGTGATCGCGGCGTACCGGACGGTATGCGCAGCGGCAGCTTTCGTCCTTGCTGGAACGATTCCCTGGGATCTGAAAGCTGCCGAACGCCGCCGCTTATGGGATAACCCCCAGCGCAAGAAGGACGAGGAGCGTCGGCATACTATCGACCTCTGGCAGGAAGGATGGGCCGGCCTAAAAGAGGGTGCCTCTGGCACCAGTCTCCGCGCCATTATACCCGACATCAAGGAATGGCTAAACCGCCCGGGGGGTGAACTCACCTTCTACACGACTCAGATCCTGACAGGGCATGGCGACTTCCAGTCCTACCTGTTCAGGATCGGGAAGGCTCCCAGTCCTAAATGCATCCACTGCGGCGACGGACCGGAAGACACTTCAGACCACACGGCACTGAAGTGTCCAGCATGGGCGGAGCAGCGCATACCTCTACTGCTCCTAATGAACACATCGGATTTTAACCTACGCGACGTCTGCAAAAAAATGACGGAAACGCTTTTAAACTGGAACACCACAGCCGGAGTCTTCAGAGCCATTCTACAGAAGAAAACGAGCGCCAACTACCTACGGCGCCCCCCCTCTCCGTGGCTCCCGGGGAACACACCCGCCAGGAGTAGAAGACTCGCCCCCCCTGACTGTTTGATGATATGCGCAACGCAGTTCCCAGTCAGTGCGGGGGACGGGGACATGACTGGTTTTTAGTGGGTTGGAGCCCCACACTACCGGCCCGCATCTGCAGGGAGCTCCCCTGCCGCGGTGCCCGCGTGTGCAACCGCATTTCTCAGTTAGTCCTCTATAAAAAAAAAAAAAGTAGTTGTTGTTGTTGTTGTAGTAGTAGTTGTTGTTGTTGTTGTTGTTGTTGTTGTTGTAGTAGTAGTTGTAGTAGTAGTTGTTGTAGTAGTTGTTGTTGTAGTTGTTGTAGTAGTTGTTGTAGTAGTTGTAGTAGTTGTTGTAGTTGTTGTTGTTGTAGTTGTAGTAGTAGTAGTTGTAGTAGTAGTTGGGGAAGCAAGGCAACGAACAGCAGAGGCCGAGAGTTAACAGAGTGGCTAGCGCAGCTGGGCATGACACTCTTTAACGATGGCCATCTGCCCACATTCGAAAGAAGAGATCAAGCTTCATTCATAGATCTCACATTTGGATGCGAAAATACCATAAATAAGCTAGGAAACTGGAGGGTCTCAGAAGAAGACTCCCAAAGCGACCACAAATATATAGAATACGAATACGGAGAAGAGGAAGCACCCACCCAGCAGGAGGGAGACATACGCCGGGCGGCGTGGCGTGCTAACAAAATGAACCTCGGCAGACTCCGCGCCCGTTTAAGGATTGAAGGACAAATACTCCTCAATACTGAGAGACAAATTCGTCCTGAGGATGTTGTACTGGCATTACAAAGAGCATGCGAGGCAGCCTCGCCGCGCCGGCGGGGCGCGTCCCGCAGTCATCCCCCACCCAAATACTGGTGGAACAGGGAAATAGCGGGCCTTAAGCGTGCATGCAATGCGGCACGGAGGATGTACACCCGCGCTAGAAGGAAACTTACAGGTGTGGAGGAGGCATGGGAGGGGCTACAGGCCGCAAGAAAAGACCTCACAACGGCTATCAAAAGCAGTATAGAAAGAAAATGGAAAGAGCTCTGTGACGAAGTGGAAGACAACATATGGGGGAAACACTATAAGATTGTCATGGACAAATTAAGGAGATTACAGCGAACGCTTCCAGAAGAGCTGGCAGAGAAAGCGGTAAGGCGACTGTTCCCAAGCCACGCCGAACCCACCCGCCCAGAAATAGACACAGAGCAGGATGACATACCCTTGATCACTCAAGAGGAAATAGCTGCTGCAATAAGACGGTCACCTAAAGGCAAAGCACCCGGTCCGGATGGAATTCCGGCAGAAGCGGTGAAGATTCTTCTTCAAGAGCAACCGCAAGTCTTCAAAAAGATGGCGGATCAAATCTTCAGAGAGGGAATCTACCCAACGTCTTGGAAGAAGGCCACCCTGGCTCTCATAAGAAAGCCAGGGAAGCCGCTCACGGAGCCCAGCGCGTACCGCCCAATATGCCTCCTGGACACCTTGGGCAAAACACTCGAAACGGTCATAAACATGAGGCTAACGGAGGAACTGGAGGAAAGAGAAGTACTCTCAGACAGACAATTTGGCTTCCGCAAAAGGCTATCGACGGAAATGGCTATCGACCTTGTTCTAAAGGAAGCGGAAAAACAAAGGGAAAAGAACCAATGGTCCAGGGAGCTCTGCGCGGTCGTTCTTCTGGACGTCCGAAACGCCTTCAACTCGCTGAGTTGGCAGGTCATCATAGACGTAATGGCTCAACGGAAGATCTCTCCGTATCTTCAGAAGATCATCGCATCCTACCTCAGCAATAGGTCGGTCATACACGGGAATTCTGAGTTCGCCATGAGTGCCGGCGTCCCGTAGGGATCCATACTAGGGCCTCTGCTATGGAACATGGCATACGACGACGTACTAAGACTTTGCAGACTGGAAGGAGTACAAACAATAGCTTACGCGGACGACCTTGCCATCTTGGTCACGGCGCGGGAAGCGGAGACGCTACAAGCAAGAGCACAAGCGGCCATTGAGATTGTGAACAACTGGATGGTAGGACACGGCCTCGAGCTCGCGCCCGAGAAGAGCGAGGCAGTACTTCTCACGGGCCGCAAGAGACACGGAAACATTAGCCTAGCTCTGAACGGCGTGAGCATAAAGATCAACAGGTCAGCCCGATACCTGGGTGTGATGATCGACACGGCTCTCTCGGGCAACGAGCACATAGACCGGGTGACCGCAAAGGCGGAAAAGCTAGCAAATAACCTAGCTAAGATTATGCCGAGAACACGCGGCGCAACTGAGGGCAAGAGAAGACTTCTTGCCTCAGTGGCAGAGTCTACCGTCCTATACGCCGCATCAACGTGGGGGCCGAACGCTATGAAACTGAAGAGGAACAAGAAAAAGCTCCTGAAAGCAGAACGTAAACTGGCAATACGAATCGCCAGTGCATACAGAACAGTAGAAACGATGGCCATCCTCGCGATAACAAGGCTAATACCTTGGCCTAGAATGATCGAAGAACGAACACGGCGGAAATCAAACAGATCCCTACGAAAAACCGAGGCCCGGAGACAGACAATTAAGGAGTGGAACGAGGAATGGACCAGCACACATACCAGGAGCCTGGACCCGTCAGGTCATCCCCAACCTCGAGAAATGGTTTAATAGAGAGCATGGAGAGGTCACCTACTGGCTGACGCAGGTATTGACGGGACACGGATGCTTCCAAAAATACCTGCACAAGATAAGCAAAGCTCCGGATGCTAAATGCATTACGTGCGACACAAGCGAGGATGATGACGTGACTCAACAATCCTCCGGTGCCCAGCATTCGAAGACATACGGCAGAATTCACCAGCAATGACTTCTTCAGACATGACGGTGACAGACCTAGTCTCCGCTATGCTGGAGGACGAATCCAAATAGGAGCAGGGCATGCTACTGGTGGAACGTGTAATGAGAAGAAAGATCGAACTGGAACGACAGCGAGCTGAGAGGTTGAGGTGACCAAGATATGGAACGACGGCCGAAAACCAACACTAGAAGGGATCAGCTATGAGCGGAGTGCATAGAAGAACCTTTTCAATGAAGTAAAACGTAAGTAGTTCCGTTGAAAATGGTTGTAACATACATTCAATAAAAAAAAGTAGTGTTGTAGGTTGTAGTAGTAGTAGTAGTAGTTGTAGTTGTTGTTGTAGTTGTTGTTGAAGTTGTTGTTGTAGTTGTTGTAGTTGTTGTTGTTGTAGTAGTAGTTGTAGTTGTTGTTGTAGTTGTTGTTGTTGTTGTAAATTCGAGGCTGATTTGCTCCTTCTGCGTCCTTATATTCTAGTCAATAACGAACACTTAAGGAATACCGATTTGTACTGTCAAACATGGCAGCTATCCAGTTTTCGTAACCGTTACCGGATTGGTGGCTGTATATAGAGCCGGATGTCACCAACCGCTATGACCGATTGGGCTGCTAGCCGCGTTCGGACGTCGTTCGCGGGGTAGTAGCGTGAGTCGTTTCAACTTTTGATTTGTTGCGTCACGTTTGCGCTGTCATCAGTTGTTGGTCAGTGCCTTATTCTGCGGCCATTTTTAGCCATGCGCCGTGTTAGCGAATATGCCGCGTCGAAAGCGGTCGAAGATGCCAGAAAGAGCGAAACGCCGTCGCAGCCAGTAATCGACCTCCTATGAGGTGCACCACCTGCGTTGCGTCTCTCCGACCCGCATTTCAACGGATCACCCTTCCGCTGCACCTTCTGAAGCGGCGGGGGCTGCCAGCTGTGGTAATTTAAATAGACACGATTTCTCTGCCGTTATTTGTCTCCGCCAAAGTACAACCTCTTACTTAGCCTGGCTGCACTGTCAATGGTTTCACTATTATTATTTTCACTATAGCAAGTTTTACTACCGTAGCTTTTTTTTTTTTTTTTTTTTTTTTAAGAGGACTAACTGGGAAATGCGGTTGCACACGCGGGCACCGCGGCAGGGAAGCTCCCTGCAGATGCGGGCCGGTAGTGTGGGGCTCCAACCCACTAAAAACCAGTCATGTCCCCGTCCCCCACACTGACTGGGAACTGCGTTGCGCATATCATCAAACAGTCAGGGGGGGCGAGTCTTCTACTCCTGGCGGGTGTGTTCCCCGGGAGCCACGGGGAGGGGGGGGCGCCGTAGGTAGTTGGCGCTCGTTTTCTTCTGTAGAATGGCTCTAAAGACTCCGGCTGTGGTGTTCCAGTTTAAAAGCGTTTCCGTCATTTTTTTGCAGACGTCGCGTAGGTTAAAATCCGGTGTGTTCATTAGAAGCAGTAGAGGTACGCGCTGCTCCGCCCATGCTGGACACTTCAGTGCCGTGTGGTCTGGAGTGTCTTCCGGTCCGTCGCCGCAGTGGATGCATTTAGGACTGGGAGCCTTCCCGATCCTGAACAGGTAGGACTGGAAGTCGCCATGCCCTGTCAGGATCTGGGTCGTGTAGAAGGTGAGTTCACCCCCCGGGCGGTTTAGCCATTCCTTGATGTCGGGTATAACGGCGCGGAGACTGGTGCCAGGGGCACCCTCTTGTAGGCCGGCCCATTCTTCCTGCCAGAGGTCGATAGTATGCCGACGCTCCTCGTCCTTCTTGCGCTGGGGGTTACCCCATAAGCGGCGGCGTTCGGCAGCTTTCAGATCCCAGGGAATCGTTCCGGCAAGGACGAAGGCCGCCGCTGCGCTCACCGTCCGGTACGCCGCGATCACCCTGAGGGCTCCGACCCTCTGGGCCCGACGCAGGCGCGTCCTGTTGACGGCCAGCTTTAGAGTGTCGGTCGGCCAGGCCGGAGCTCCGTATAGGGCGACTGACTCGGCCACGGACATGATTATTCGCCGCTGGGTTTGTCGTGGTCCATGATTATTAGGCATGAGCCGTGCGACGTTGTTTGCTGTCTTGGTTGCCTTCTCCGTCGCCCGCCGCACGTGTTCAGTGCCGCGGAGACCCCTGTCTAAAGTGACCCCGAGGTACCTGACCTTGTCAACAAGCGCAATCTCTTGGTCTTCTAGGCGAAGGTGAATGGCAGGACAGTTTCTCCGTCCTACCAAAAGTACTGCCTCGCTCTTGGCGGGGGCGAGGGCGAGTCCCGCCGCTTGCATCCAGCGGGCGACGTCTTCAAGTGCTTCGTTCGCACGGCTTTGCAGCAGGTCCGGTGTCCGGGCCTGGACGGTAAGGACGAGGTCGTCGGCATAGGCTAGGAGGCTGAGTCCATAGCAGGGGGCCAAGTATGGAGCCCTGTGGCACCCCTGCAGTCATGTTAAAAACGATTCCGTGGGACTGTACTGTCCGGTCCTTCAGGTAGTTTGATAAAATGCGCCGTAGGTAAAAGGGAACGTTCTTCCTGTGAAGAGTCTCCAGGATGACTCTCCAGGGTAGGCTGTTAAAAGCGTTTCGTACGTCTAGTAAAATAGCGAGGTAGAGGTCCCGTCTTCTTGGCGGGGATTCGTGGAGGAGTTCGGCCTGCGTCTGGATCTGCTTTATGGCGCCGATTGTCGAGTGGCCTTTGCGGAACCCATGCTGGGCCTCTGACAGCAGGTCGTTCTCCTCCGCGAAGTCCCGCAGGCGTGCCTCCACGATAGACTCGAAGGCTTTGGCCAGGGAGCCGAGTAGGCAAATAGGGCGGTAAGAGCTGGGGCCTTTGGGTATGAGGACCAAGCTTGCGGCCCTCCATGCGCTGGGAAACGAGCCCGACCGGAGCATCCCGGTCGCCGCTGACGCCACCACTTCTGGAAATTCTTTCATCAGTGTTGTGACCGCGGAGACCGGGACACCATCTGGGCCCGGTGCCTTTCCCTGTTTGAGGCGTGCCGCCGCGTCCAGCACCTCTTGGAGCGTGACCTCCGGGGTACCCTCTTCCTCCTCCCCTGAAGCCTCTAGGTAGGGGGCGCGGTCGAAGGGTGGGTGTTGAGGAAAGAGCGCCTCGATCGCCACCCGCGCATCTTCCGGAGATATTTCTACCCTGCGCTTGTAAGGGGGGAGCCCCCTGATCATTTTGTATGGGCGCCCCCAGGGGTCGTCCTCCAGCTCCTCGAGGAAAGCCCTCCAGGAGCGTTCCTTGCTCCTGAAGATTTCCCTGCGCAGGAGGGCCCGCAAGTTCTTGTATACGGCTCTAAAGCGTCTGGCGGCCTCCCCGTCGTGTGACGATCGTCTGGCGCGGGTGAGCCACCGTCGCGCTTTTAGGCATTTCAGCCGTAGTTGTCTCAGTGCTGCGGTCCACCAGTGTTTTGGCTTTCCTCGGTATCCTCGACGTGCGGGACGGCCTGGGGAGACCGCGCATGCCTTTTCGAGGAGCAGCTGGAGACCCTCCGCCGTAGTTGGAGGTCCCTCTGCTGCTATAAGGGCCCTGAAGGACCTCCGAAGTTGTTCGGCTCCCTGGCGTATGATGGGCGGACGCTGCGTTGGATTTGTCATCGCGGCAGTAGTCACGTGGAATTCGATGATAAAATGGTCGCTGAGGGATTCCTCTTCCTGAAGCACCTTCCAGTCTAAAATCTTGTTGGCATCGGCCCTGCGCGTGATAGTAAGATCGATACATGAGGTGCGCCCGGCCCTGTGAAAGGTGGGCGTACCTTTGTTAAGAACCACGAGGTCTTCAGCCGCTAACCAGTCGAGGATTGCGAGCCCCCTATGACTGGCTCTGGCCGAGCCCCATGCGCTGGCCGCGGCGTTGAAATCTCCGGTTATTACTAAAAGTGGCGCGTCAGTTTGGTTAAAAGAGGTAGATAAGTCGTCTAAAAGCCTGTTAAGGTTGTCAAGTGGAACGTTAGGACTGCAGTAGCAGGAATAAAAGCGTCCGATGTTTGCGACGTCAACCCATGTAAAACCGTAGCCGCAGCCGTGTCTGGAGATGCGCATCTGGCTGTGCTGGTCAAGTACGATGCTCGTAGCGCTGTCGGCGTCTGCAAAACAGTCCGGGGAACGGTTTTCTGCCCACCGGATGTTAGGCTCGCTGAGCAATAAGAGGTCGGCTCCTACTCTGCTGCTGACCTCCTGGAGCATGTTGTGCGCGCCTCTGCTGCGGTTGCAGTTGAGCTGGAGTACTTTACGAACTGGCGGCATTGTCGTTGGTGGGCGAGGCTTGCTTGTTAGATGCCTTCGTTGCACGAGGGTCCAGAGGAGGCGATGTCTGTACCCTCTTGCGGCTTTTTTGGGTGACCAGGGTGAACCCCTCGGCGTCCACGGCGTCACTGGGGTGGTCCTCGTGGGTAGCCGGTGCCGGGGTTGGGTTTGGCACTCGTGTTGTCGCGAGGTGCGCGGCCGTTGGCCGGGTGCCGCGGCGGCGGAGCTCCTCCAGTTGCTCTCTGTACTTTGGACAAGCGGCAACGTTGGCCGCGTGTCCTGTTTTGCCGCAGTTGTAGCAGGTCGCCGCTGCTTTGCATTCTCTCGAGAGGTGCCCAACTACCCCGCACCTGTGGCAGCGCTTACCTGTGACGACCGCGCCAGTGCACGAGGGAGCAGAGTGGCCCACTCGTTGGCAGCGCTGGCACGTCGGCACGGTGATCCACTCCGAAATTGGGCACGAGGACCACCCCATGTGGATGCGTTTGATGTGTAGGAGCCTGGCGGCATCGGGAGGGGCCGCTCGGACCAGGGACGTCCATCTACCGGTGGCCCCCTTTTGTGGGGGTTCCACGGCAAGTGGTCCCTCGATGGGCAGCGCCTTGCGGATGGCAGCCTCGATGTCTTGCTGGGTGGTACCCTCCATGACATCCCTGATTAGGAGACGCTTTAGTGACGTCCTGTCGACGCTGGCGTCCGCCTCCCCGGCTGCCTGCAGGGCCTGGAGAAAGGAGCTGGCCCCTCCTTGTACCGCCTCTGCCACCACCAACCGCACATCTCCGCTGGGCAGTTGTTGAACCCGATTTACCCTCACGTTGTGGGCATTGGGGTCCACCCTGACACCCAGCTCTTTGATCATGTCGGCGTAAGTCTTGCCTTCCTTCTTTTTAAGAAGGAACGTTGTTGTGGTGCTGGCCGAGCTCTTCTTGCCACCGTCTGCCCCCCCCCCTGTCTGTGCGCGCCGTAGGGGTGACAGCAAGATGTAGATCTTGTGCCCGGGAGAGGCATTCCAAGAGTTTGCCGACTCCCCTCCGCTCGCCCTGGCTTGTCATGTGGCAGGGTATTGGCCCAAGGTCCCTTGAGCCCGCGAGGGCCTTGGTTTTTTTCAGCGCCTGGTCCAGGAGATTCTTGTCCTGGAGGAGCGATGCGTCCTTAGGGAGCGTGATTGCCACCAGGGCCCGGGTGATGGGCTCGCCGTCATCCCCCGATTCGCAAATTTGGCGCGACATGACCACCCCTGTCCTGCGGCCGGCCTCGCCGGCTATGCCCTGGAACTGGCAGGCCATGTTTTGCCATGTGGTTTTGTCTGAAGGATCGTCTTCCCGGTCAACCAGGATCCGAAGGGGGCTCTCCTTCAGGATGCTGGCCCCGAGGTGCGACACCCTTGTGTAGGCGGCTGCTGGCCATTCAAGAGAGAGGATGCGCTTGAGGTCCTCTTTTGTTTGGCACTTCTCGATCATGGCAATGATGTTGTCGGCCTGCCGCTCCAGGGCAAGAGTGTCAGGTGTGCACTGGCACCCCGAGTCTGCGGTCTCGTTAACGGTCTGTGTGCCGACATCCTTACTTCGTGCCTTGGCCTCTTTTGTCGCGACGCGAAGTTCTTCAGCCAGGTTTTTTACCATTACGTCCATGTTTTTTCTGCTGGCCGCGTGGTTAGTAAGCTTTTGTGCGATGGCGGCTATCTTGTCGAGGTAGTTACCCGAGACCGCTTCGTCGGGGCTACCCCCGCCAGGAGAGATGTTATCGTCGTCCTTTGCGTTTTCTTCGCAGCCCGGGTGTGGGCTGCATTTGCCCGGGTCTTTTGCCCGGGAAAACATAGTGCTAATAATGACTGCTAAAAGTTCAGATTAAGTAAAAGTAGTTCAGAACACGAAAGTTACGGGGATAACAAAATCAATTTAAGTTTAAGAGATTTGAGAGTGAGAATTGTAAGTTATGCTATGTAAGTAGGCAAAGTATTAAGATTTAGACTATTAAAAGTTAAGTGTAAAGTAATAAACTATATTTGGATTTAAAAAAAAAAAAAAAAAAAAAAAACACACATCGCTGCGATTTGAACCTAGACCGGTCTGGCTTAGACCGGTACTGTGATCGCCGACGTTGCCGCTCTGCTATCCACTCCCCGTGCACAGCATCGCTTCGGCGCGCGCTCTATCACTCTTCGTGGCGGCTTGTCGTAGTTGTTATATACAATGTTGAAAATGAGCACTTAAATAGGCAGCGCTCATTTGCACTTATATACACAGTTAGTACTATACACAGATAGTTATGTACACAGTGGGCTACGTGTATAAACTCTGCCGGGAAGCCCGGTTAACCGGCCTACCGGTCACTGCACGGACGATGTCTGGCACCGTTCGAACTTTTCGAACGTTCGAATTTCAAACACGCGTAAACACAAAACAATAAAAAATCGAGTTTTGCACAGTACCTTTGCAGTAATTACTAGTCGCGTTGAACTCCCTACCGCTGAGGTCGTCGAGTGCAATTGGTCAGCCTTTTCAGGCCTCAGGTTCCTGCACTCTTCGACCGAGTTGTACGGAGCAAAGCTAAACGCGACCGCACGTGACGACTGCTAGAAGAAGACTTACTACCGTAGCTGCCTCTACTACTACTACTACCACTACAATACTAAAGTTTTCGGGCTGACCCTCAGCCAAGATTTGCAAGGTGGGGCTCGAACCCGCGCACCTATGTGTCTCCGCCGGTTGCAAGGCGCAGACTTAAGCCACTACGCCACCGGGTTCGACACCACTACAATACTACTACTACTACTACTACAACTATTTGGAAAGGCTTACTATTATTCCTGCAGCTCTGACTATCACTAGTTCAATGAGGTTTCGTCGAACCTATCTAGTTTGTCTGTCTGCGAGTGTGTAGCAGCCGGTAGCCGGACCGTATCAAACAACAATTTTTGGCTTCTGACCAGTTCCAACAGCTGGTAGTAATGCGTCTTATCCTAATCAGCCTTTGATAGCGTCGAGTTCGACGCAATGTGGCTCATCATCAGCTGAAAAAAAGGCCTGTCCAACCAGGTACCTAATGCTGTGGTTACGGTTGCTGTCACGACTGTTGATTTGCTGTTGCTGCCGCTACTGCTGCTTGTTTCACTCAGCGGCGATTCCGGACAATGGCCAAAACGATCGGCCAGGTGTCATGTCTGCTAGCTGTTCTACTGATTTACAATCCGAAAACACCAGTAGTGCGCGCCGGCAAGGAACGCCCGCTTGCAAAATCCGCTACGGCGAAGGTGCCCGCAGGGAACTCGAAGTACTATACCGCGAAGTACAGTGCCTGCAAGCCGACGAGACCGCTTAACCCTGTTGAGCTTGTGAAGGCGCGCAAGTACGCGACGGAAGTCTTCAGGAAGTGTGGCTCAAAAATAATTGTCCACTTTGCAACAAAGTTCTCGTTTCCTGCGTACGGTGAGACATATCGTTTTCTGCTACCAGGCGTTACTGGAATGGCGGCCACGGGCTACGGCTACTGCTCATGGAATGCTGCTGTCTCGAAGCAGATGACACATTACCTTAGGGCCATCACGCCGCTGCCCGAGACCCTGTCAAGAATCCTGCCCTAGGAATAGCATAGTACTCACGCAGGTAGCGTATTGGGTTGAAGTTTAGATGTGCAGTTATCCTAGCCGAGAGCAAAATAGGGGTCGAAGAGCGATCTGCTCAAGTAAGTAATGATACGCATTTGTAGCGCAAAGCCGTAATTGTAGAGGCCTCACATAAAGTAATTTCCGAAGGCAGCAAAATACAAAAGACGCCAATAGACGTTGTGTCCTATTCGGTAAAGCATAAACTTCAATTCTTGTCGAGGGCTATAAACGATTGATAAGAAATGCGAAGTAGTTGTAACTAAAGCCATGTTAGGGTCTGCGTTTACAGCCAGCGCTTTAGCGTCCTTAGGGTTGACCACAGAGACCAGCATATCGCTTGCGGATACCTCTTATATAAAGCTTATATATGTATGTATATATATATATATATATATACGACCTGTGTCACTTTAATTGCAGGCATCGGCGCATTAGCGAAGTATCTGTGCTCAATTGTGACGGTGGGGTATGCCCATATGGCAAGCGACGGCAGCGTGATTGTGCATCGGAACACGACAACAGCTCAAGCGTTCAACCTCTCAAACACGTTTTTGCGGTTTCTTTCTAAGAGGAAGGAAAATTTCATCATCCGAAGCCAGGGCCGAAAACACGTTTTACTGAACGCGCAGTTTGTGGAGTTTCTGAACGTTGCCGTTCGCTGTGCATTGAGCGGACACTGGCTATCACCACGAGACGGCGACTACATCAAACATGCTATCGAGTACTATAAATTCATCCTGCTATAGAGCACACGCTTGTGTTTATACATACATGTACATACAAAGTATGTACATATATGTATATGTACATATATGTATGTACATAATATTGTAATAAAAATTCACATAATATTGAAAATGTATATATTTTATTTTTTTCTTTCAATTTTAAACGTTTATTTACGGAACTGCATTTTTTTATCATGATCGTTGCCGGTTTTAAAATCGTTTTCTTTAGGTCCTCAATGGCAGATTTAAAAACACACAATGTTTTTCCGACGTTAACACAATAGTTCATTCATTCATCAACAGCCCAGGATTGTCGAGGATAAACAGTTCGAGGAGAATGTCAAGTTCCTCTACAGGAGCCACCAACGGGAGCCCGACAAGCGCAGGGTCAAACCGAATCTTCAGCTTCTGGAGATGAACTTGAATACAATAGTTATTACTACACGCGCCCTGTTCGCCCACAAGCTCAAATGTATTCGTTTCCTTCACTTCTTTTTCAGTTCTGCTTTTATAATGTATGCACACAAATGCATCACTGTTCGGTTCTGAGCTCCTGAACAAGCCTCAACAGTATATAGACATGCGATAGCTGGTGTCACAAGTCAAGCCCGGTGGCGGGTTCGAACCCCATCGTTGCCGCACATTTGTATTTATGGGGGTCCGTCTAGGTTGGCTGGTTAGATGTCGTTGAAAATGGTGACCGCCGTCTTGTTGAGCGGGGCCCAGTCGGTGTGTCATAGTTGAAACTTATTTCCAAGGGGAGACGCGGCGCCTCAAGCAAAACAGCCGATCCTCATCGGTACATTATTTTTAATCTTAATTGGTATGTTATTATTTCACAAAAAAGAAAATGCTGTGCTGTCCATATGTACGCCACGCCAGATACTTTGTATATAGTGCAGCGTTATCCTGCGGTTACTCCCATTAGTTGAGCAGCCGTTAGAATTTAAATTTGAATGCACAGCGAACCGTTAGGAGCCTTCCGACCGCTGTGCGGGTGGTTTCGTTATGCTTCACCCTGCTGAAAAGGATTTGTTAGAACTTCACAGCGGCCTGGCTTCCTACTTTTCCGTCGTACGACCGAACACCATACACCAACATTATCACTGAGTTTCACGAATCACCATAGTATGTCACTATCTGGGTTTGCCTTTCCGCATTCACACAGGCTAGCGTGACCCCTCGGAGCTCGTAGACATACGTCCGCACTTTCCGGCGCCAAACAACCGAATATAATAACCAAGTTGTTTGTTGGCTCACCTGTGTCTGTGCTTGCTCGCATGCGCCATCGACCATCTCCAGCGCTTCGCTGTTTCCTAAGACCGCGACTCCTCCAACAGGGAGATTTATGAGTGACGCAGCAGACAGGTGCTCTGAGTTTCTCTAGAAGAACCTGATCCTTGTCAGATCCCTGAGTCACCAGCATGGCGCGTGATTGGCTTGCTCTGAGAAAGCTTTTCCGCGTGAAGGCTGAGTTCTTGAAAACGGCCTTAGGGCACTCCTTATTTACTAAGCTTGCAAGGTCGTCCATTGTTTGCGCTTTTGTCCAGAGCATTCTCAACTTGTTGGGCTAGCTCAGCATCTCTGAGCTCTTGAACGTGCTCATTTTCTACTTGCTTGTTGCATCTGGAGCAGAGGACTGTACCTTCTACACCAGAAAGACTTATCGTTTTTGTGCTTACTTCAACAGTTTCGTTTAAAATATCCAGCTTCTTTCTTTTTGTTTTTTCTCGTTTAGCTGAAGTGTCAACTCTTTATATGTATATATATATATATATATATATATATAACTATTTGTATTTATTAAAATGACATTTAAGTGTTACAGCGAGATGTAATTAACTATCAACACTAGGGCTTGTAGGGAGCGCTACCAGTCGAGCTTATCCTCGAGGCAGCCCCTCATTGTGCCCATTATTGCTGCCGCATTGCCGCGTTGAACTGCCAGCGATAGTCGCTGAAGTAGAAACTCAAGTGCTCTTTTTTCCCCTGTCGCCAGTTCAATTTGTTTGCCAATCTTCTGTAAAAGCGACCATGCCCCAGGGCCGGGCCCCCCGAGTGTCTCGAATACTAGCGGCACGAAAATGAACTCGTTGGCGAGCTGGGCATATTTATTGGTCTTTAGACGCCCAGCCTTGCGTGCTGCGGAGCCAGCGGAAGATGCACTGGCCTTCACGTTCGACGGGGCAAGCGTGTCGGTAATAGTCGCATCCCAAACAAGCGCCTTTCCCCTTTCAAAGGGGATAAGGGTGAGGCCGGCGGGCTCTCGGATGCACGGTATTAGAGCGGATCTAAAAGCCCTGGTTGTAATCTCATTAACCTCGCTATGACGGCTTTGGCGTCCTTCGCTTCTACTGCCGTGGTCAGTGCGTCAGAGAGCAAGCGCTGGTACTTCATGGAGACGATGAGGTCGTCATAGGATCTCTGCAGGTGTTTGTTTGCCTCCGGGAGTAGGCCTGCGAGGGTCTTGAACTTCGTATCCGCAACTTCTTTGGTGTCCTGGAAAGCCTGCAGGGCCATGGGTGGGCTGATGTGCCGAACAGTGCTCTCTGAGGCGTGTAATGATGAAGCGTGGCAGCTCGCTGCTAGGTCTGCTGTAGAACGAATCCCCAGACCTCCGAATCTAAGGGGGAGAGTAGCTTGAGCCCAGTTGTTGTCGGCCAGAGTAAGATTAAGAAGGTCACTAAGGCTGATCCTTAGGCTTTCGTCCAGGTCCCGAAGAAGATCTTGGTTTGGTCTGACGTCCTTGCTGCGGAGGATATGGACGATTCCTGCTGAGCCCAGGGACGATTTCAATAGGTGATACGCGCTGTGGGGACTGAGCAGGTTTAGCCGGGTTAGACGGGAGCAAAGGCTCTCTATCCTACCTGCGAGTTCCGGACGAATGGCGGCAGACCCCACTGGGGACCCCAGGAGCGTCATGTTTGCTGCCTCGACGAGTTTGCACCCGGGAAGAAGAGCCTCCAAGGCGGATAGGTTAGGGTGACCTTTGTAGATAAGCTCGCACTTCTCGGAGTTGAGCTCAAGCCCGCTCTTCAGTCCGAAGTCAGCAACTCTCTTGATGTCTGCTAGTACTACAGGTGCTTCTCCTCCAATAGTGCCGTCGTCTAGGTACCAGAGGTTTAAGGGAGACTGGATAGAGCCGACCAGTTCCTCAATGGCTAAGCAAAACAGTGGCGGACCAAGGGGTCTCCCTGCTGTACGCCGCTGCATGAGAAAATCGTCTCATCATCAAGTGAAAGCTCCGACCTGGATCTGTAGGCTTGGTCAACCAGGGGGGCCGCCTCTGGCCAATCGACTAGAACTGTCTTCAGTACGTGGTCACGACGGATCTGGTTAAAGGCGTTCTTGAAATCGAGTTTGGCGACTACGAAATTGTTGGGTGCGCTGGCGACGAAAGCTCTTGTAGTGTGGGCTGCGGCTTCGATGCCGTTGGGCCTATTGAAGCCAAGCTGGTGATCTCCAAGCTTCTCGCGCACCAAATCTGCCGCAATTCTGCGGAAAACTGAGGAGATGACGATTGGGCGAAGCGACCCACTCGGCTTTTTTATTGCGATGAGGCGTCCCCCAAAAAGAATAGGGCGGATGGCCTCAGACTGTGCCACTTCTGATGATGTCCACCACTTTTCCTAGGTCACGCAGTAAACGGCTGACAATATTTGCGTTAGTTGTGGCAAGGAGGTCTCTGAGATGGCGC
Organism: Dermanyssus gallinae; assembly: GCA_003439945.1. Classification (NCBI taxonomy): domain Eukaryota; kingdom Metazoa; phylum Arthropoda; class Arachnida; order Mesostigmata; family Dermanyssidae; genus Dermanyssus; species Dermanyssus gallinae. The sequence goes on from QVRM01001414.1 coordinate 383,297, forward strand.
GGCCGCAAGCCGTCCATACCTGCAGTGGACCCCGCCGGAAAGGTCCACACAGCTTCGCGGAGCAGTTCTGCACTGGTGATCGGTGGATCGGCGCACGGTGGTCTTGGAGGCAGGTCGAGGTCGGCCGGTTCTCTAGGATGTTTCGAAGTCATTTCCGTGTACGCATCTGCTCCGCAGACCGGGCTCCCCACAGAAAGCAAAGCTCTCGCGGCGCCTTCGATGTCACCTTCGCCTAGCAGCTTAGTTGCTCGCCTGGCGGCAGCTTCATCGTCGTTACGTTGCTTGTTCCGATGCGCCCTTGGGACCGATTCGGATGAGGGCTCACGGCCTGATCTGTGGTCCTCGATTCTGTCTCTGATGAATGTAGCCCAAGTGAGATTGTTCCGCTTTCGGGATGGAGTTCTAAGCACTGTATGCGCAAACAACAGTAGGTTGGCCCAGCTGCGTGTGTCGTTGTTAAGGTGCACTAGAGAAAGTGTGTCGGCCAGCGCTGCGGCCACTGCAGGCCGGGCGCTTTTGGGGATTGTGTCTAGTCGTTTGTATGCCTTTGTGTACTCGACGAGTTTGTTGCGCAGGTGGGTGCCATCGACGTCGTCGACGGGGTAGCTGGCGGGGGGCAGTGAGCGAATGGTGTCCGAATGCGCTGCCGTCATATGCCGTTTGATTCCCCTGCTTGTAAAGCTCTTTTGGCAATGCGTGCAAATAACCCTGTTATTGAGGGGAGCGGGGGTTAGACTACCCGAACCCGGCCCAAGGCTGGTTTGGTAGTCCGCCTGCGGGGGGTCGTCCGAGTGGCTCGGACCGGCCTTATTTCCGGAGGCGTCTTGGGGCATGGCGCTTAGGACCAACGGGTTTCTTCACTTCGAAAGCTGATAACAGCCTGATGACTGGACCCAGAAGATTGGCAAGGTTACGAAGTGCGCTGGCTGCCTTAGGGTCGAGCCCGCTTAGCATCTTTGCAGCACTGGCGAGTCCTGCGAGGGGGTCTGCCTTCCGATTAGAACGCGCCCTCGATGGCGGCAAGTCTATCCAGGTAGTGCCAGAGGCTCGGCGACGTCTCATCTGGCGGGGGCGTTGGCGTTTCGTAGGTTTTAATGCCTTGAGTGGGGCGAGCGTAATGGTCTTATCGGAACTCTTGTATCTGTGTACTGAGCACAGTATTCTGCTCAAGTATTTCCTCATTATTCTTACGCAGCTCATTTTTGCAGATATTCCTCTTAACGTCCTGTTTGCTAAGCCGCCAGATCACTAGCTCTAATCTTGTAATGGCATTCTTAATGTCAGTATGCGTAGTACCGTGTTTCTCTTTTAATTCCTTCAGCGACTCGACGCTCTCATTAACTTTCTCAAGTGCCTGTGCATAGTTCGACGTCTTCATCCTGATCAGTTTAGCCAGGTGGCATCAATTCCATTCCCGGCAAAATTTCGGATGATCCCTCCGCCTGCCTCTTATCTCCTGCTCTAGAGCAACTTGCCTGGGAAGTTACCTCTAAAGCTTTCTCCTTTCTGACCGAGTCCACACAAATTGCTGCCTCCGAACGAACATTACCCGGTATGTTGTCGTCCGCCGTCTCCACCAGAGGACTCGTCTCCTTCCCCGTCGCCATAACCGGAGACCTCTGAACGGCACCGCCTTTCTTGAAGGGGTCCATTTCCGCCACCCGGGGAAGGCCACCGGGCCGCAGTCAGCCCACGGGCCGCACTTAACCCTCGAGCCAAAATTGACTCCTCGAGGATGCAGTGGATGCCTAAAGAGTTGTTCTTGTCGTGAGTTACCTTATTTCCTTTTATTTCGATTTCCGCTGGTCGATTTCAGCGGATTACTCCTTTAACATTTCCCCGAATTTGCTTCGATCACTGGTCCGTCGTCTGCAGATATTCAAGTTTCGCGCGTCTGTGCTTTATCTACGTGCCGCACGTTCCGTCTACTCTGCTATGCATCCAAACCAAGATAGCCGCGACCATAAGCTAGGCAGCTGTTTATCCACGTGCTTTTCAGCGTTGAATAAACACTGGTTTACACTGAAAAACAGCCTACGTACAAGAAGCGTGACTGTATGCCGATGTTAGTAATCCTCACGAACCGTAGCCTCTTTCAACGTATATACCATATATATATTTTTTAAGCGTTGCGACTTTCTGTTCCGTGAATAAATTACGTTTGAAATTGATAAATATATATATAAACCTCAACTCTTGTCGAGGCTTATAAACGAATTGTAAGAAATGTAAAATAGAGGCTATGCTAGGGTCTGCGCTTCAGCGTCCTCGGGGTTTACCACAGAGATCAGAATATAGCTTGGAAACGACACTTCATCTCACCGGTCTCAACCTACTTTTCCTGTAAACTTTGGTAAACATATATATATATATATCTGACTCTAAACGGCCTGTATAATTTATATTGCAGGCATCGGCACAGTAGCGAAGCACCTTTGTGCACAGTTGTGACGGTGGCGTTTGCAGCGTAATTGCGCATCGGAACAGCTCAAATTTCTAATCTTATCTAAAAGCAAGCACCCTTTTGTCACTCGAAGACAGGGCCGAAAACACGCGTTGTCGAATGACCAGCTTGTGAAGTTCCTATACGTTATCGTTTGCTGTACATTTAGGGGACACTGGCTATCACCACGAGACGGGGACTACGTCAAGCATACCATCGACTACTACAAATTCATCCTGCTATAAAGCACACGCGTGTGTTTATACATACATCGTGATTTCTGTTGGATCTAGTTGGATAACACTTTGTCGTGCTGCTGTAGCAGAGAAGTGCTTGTCTGCTGGAAATAGCACGATATAAGTCTAGTAGAGGGAACGTGATGACGGTGGAAACGTTTAAACACGATCGTGTCACAGGTATACCCTAGCCTATTACGAACGTGTAAAACCAAATTGTCGGAGCGTTGCAATATATATATATATATATATATATATATATATATTGACGAGGGTTATAGGCCGATGTAGAGCGCTCTCGGGCGAGGAACTTCCGACGCTGCATATTTCAGAGGAATGGGAAGGCCCCTCAATCAGAAAAGCAGTAGAAGCTTGCTGCAGAAGGGTAAATGGCAAGGTGGAACTGGCAGCCAGAAAGGGTCTAAGCTCTGCCCTAGCACAGAGCACGCCCCGAGGGCGACAGGAGGTTCTAGGACAAAGCACAGTAAGGATCAAGGTCAAGGAAGGGGAAATGCTTGAGGAAACACGTCGACATATCAGCGCATTCGTCAAACCCCAGGAGGCCGGGGTGAGGATGGGCCGAGTAACTGAAACAAAGGACGGAGATCTAATCATTAGGATCTCAGAGACCAGGCCGGGCGGAAGAGCCACTTTCGCGGACGCTATCAGAAACTGTGCCGCGCGAGAGGTCAGTGTCCGCGATACTCAGGGCGCCAACACGACTCTAGTACTGTGGGACGTCGATCCCTTCATGGACTCGGTCAAAATCAAAAAGGAGCTTAGAGACAAGCTGGGACTCCCGGAAGAGGTCAGCATCCGCACAGAAGATCCTAGACGCGGAGAAAAGGGAGGGTGGAAATGTCTAGTCACCCTACCGAGGGCGGCCGCAAAGAGGCTACTGGTCCTAAAGCGGTTTACTCTTGGAAACTATATGTGCAGGCATCCTCATGCGGTGGATCAACCTCCCCACGTGTTATAATTGTCAGAAAATCGGCCACCTAGCTAGAGAATGCAAGGACCCCAAGGCAGACGCTCCGAGATGTTTTAGGTGTGGAGTAAGCGGCCACATGATCCGAGAGTGCACAAAGCAAACGGCACACTGCGTCGAATGCGAGAGTGACGGACATACAGCCAGTTCCATGGCCTGTCCAAAGTACAAGAAGGCTGTAGAGGACAAGAAGCAGGCTGCCCTGGACAAGATCACACAAACTAACGAGCAAGCAACCAAGGAAAGAGAAGCAGCCAGCCGGAAGCAGCTCCGAAAGGAAGCTCGCAGAGTTGTCACGGACGAGGAAGGGTGGAGCACAAAGGGTGGTGCCGAAAACCGTTCGGTAAACGCCACCGCCAACGACGGTTTCAAATCCGACGCCTCTGGTGCAGGAGATCCAACCACAGCCACAAAATAACAAGTCCGATCAAAATAATCCAGGTTAACTGCAATAGAAGCCGCCACGCCCATACGATGGTGAAAGACATCGCAGCAAAGCAAGGAGCGGCAATCGTTCTTGTTAGTGAGCCTTACGTTACATTGGGGAAAACTAAAACAGAATGGATAATGGAGACAAGCAAGGATAAAGATGCGTGCATAATAATCCGGGACAGCTCGATACAACTAAGAAAGCAGGGCGCCGGCAGCGGATATGCCTGGATCGAAGTAGAGGGAGCAGGCCGAGTATACTCGTGCTATATAAGCCCTAACTGTTCCGTACAGGAGTTCGAAGCATACCTAGATGATCTGGCTGTCTCGATGCAAAAAGACAGAAGTAATGACGAGAGCACAGTACTAGACGGAGACTTCAATTCTGCCGCTGAGTTGTGGGGGTCAGCCCGTACGGATCGCAGGGGGCAGCTCCTGATGGACTGGATGGCCGGCAACAACCTGACTGTGATAAACGACGCCGCGGAACCGACTTTCCAACGAAACGGACAAGAGTCTTTTATCGACATCACCTTGGCCAATGAAAACACAGCACAGGCGATCGGAGGCTGGAAGGTTCTCGCAAGAGAAGAGAATCTCAGTGATCACAATTGCATCGAATGGGTTCTCGAGGCGTTCAAGGCTCAACCGCCACGGAAACCAGGTATCCCTCGGCGTAAACTTAAGAGTGAAGACGCCTTTAAGAAGGCCTTTCAGGCCGAAATAGCAAAATGTGATAGCGTGCAAGACATAGCAAGCTACAGGAAAGTGGTTCAAAGAGCATGGGAGGTGGCCAGTACGCTAGCCATACATCCCAAAAGAACGGGGGTAGTAGAGCCAAATTACTGGTGGAACGAAAGGATCAGGGATGCTCGCAAATTATGCATGAAGTTAAGGCGGAAGCTTAAAGAGGCTAAGGGAAGTGCCAATACCCATGCAATATTAGCAGAATATCGTGAAAGTCGAATGACATTAAAACAGGAGATAGTGAGAAGCAAGAAAGAAAGCTGGAGGGCGTTCCTAGCCGAACTGGACGGCGATCCATGGGGACGGCCCTATAAGCTAGTGCGGGGAAGCTTTGCTAAACCAAAGGTAGACATCGCAGCTGAGGTGAAAGAAGAAATATTGCGGAATTTATTCCCACGTCACAAGGACTTCAACAGGAAGATGTACGAAATGGTAAACAAACAGAGCACAAACAAGTGTTCAGAAATACCTGAAGTTACAGTCGCGGAGGTGAAAGCCGTGGCGGGCAGAATAAAGGCAGGCAAGGCACCGGGACCTGACGGAATCCCACCGGCGGTAATTCGCTACCTGTGCAAAGAGTTCCCAGACTTCGTGGCAGATGCCGCAACAAAGCTGCTTCGTGAGGGGAGGTTCCCGAGAGAGTGGAAAAAAGCAGAGGTGGTATTGGTTCCAAAGGGCAGTAGGGGATATATACCCATTTGCCTTCTGGACTCACTGGCGAAATGTTTTGAGGCAATCTTTGAGGAGAGGTTAAGAAACTTCGCGGAGGAAAACGGCCTTCTCTCGGACTCACAGTACGGATTCCGCAAGCATAGGTCGGCTCTTACTGCGATACACAGGGTTATCTCAGATGCTGAAAGGCTACATAGCTCGACACCGCAAACCAGGGACCTGTTTATGGCGGTTATGCTTGATGTGCGAAACGCTTTTAATAGTCTTCCCTGGAAAGTAATCTTAGATACCCTACATAAGAAGGGCGTCCCGCCCTACTTGGTAAAGCTCACATCCAGCTACCTACAGGATAGATTAATCTCCTGCGCTGGGGTTTCATTCCAGATGACAGCGGGAGTTCCGCAGGGATCGATAATTGGCCCGTTACTATGGAACATTGCCTATGACGATGTACTAAGGCTGCCAAGGCTCCCAGGAGGGGTCCACCTGCAGGCCTATGCGGATGACCTAGCAATTATGGTCAAGGCCCGAACAGCAGAGGAATTAGAGCTAGCCGCTAACAAATCGCTCAAGGCAGTCGAAAAGTGGATGGAGAGAGCTGGACTGGAACTAGCGCCTGAGAAGTCAGAGGCAGTGCTGCTTATAGGAAGAAAGCACTGCAGAGAGATTAATCTACGACTGCAGGGAACAAGTATAATATTCAGCAAGGAGGTGAGATACCTAGGCGTCCAACTAGACCGGGGACTCACAGGAGTGCCTCACCTGAAGAAGGCAATCAAAAAGGCAAGCAAAGCGGCAAACGATATCCTGCCAAATATCTACGGATCTAGCAGAGCCTCAAGGAGAAGGCTGGTCATGTCAGTGGCGGAATCCATCGTCCTGTACGGTGCACCGGTATGGTTCAAAAAGAAGTGCGGAGAAACACATCGAAAAGGCCTACTCAGAAGAGCCCAACGGGTACCGGCTCTTCGCATCACACAGGCCTACAGGACCGTGAGCACGGCGGCAGCTTTGGTTCTGGCAGGGACCCCGCCCTGGGACCTCAAAGCAGATGAAAGACGAAGACTGTGGGAGCGTGGTCCAGATAGGACGACAAAGGAAGCAAAGGAAGAGGAAACAAAAGTAACACTTCTGCGATGGCAGGCGGAATGGGAGAGCCTCAGGAAGGACGAGGCGGGAGCCAAGGTCCGTGATCTGATACCGAACATCGAGAAATGGCTGAATAGGCCCGGAGGTGACATGGACTTTTTCTAACGCAAATAGTCACCGGTCACGGAGATTTCCAGTCCTATTTATACAGGATCGGTAAGGCGCCTTCGGGCACGTGCATGTTCTGCACGCTAAGCGTTAAAGATGACGCGGCACATACTCTCCTAGAATGTCCGTGCTGGGAAGAGGCTAGACGTAAGGCAAGCAACAGGGTGAGAGATAGTTGGACGAACGCGGGTGCCCAGAGACCTAAACACCCTCTCGTGCTCCCGAGAGATGGGCTAGCCCTATTCATGGATTTCATCTGCTCAGAACCAGCAGCATGGACCCTTGGAGCAGCGGTTGCGCGAGAGGTGCTGACGGAGAAGAAACTATGCGGGACGCAGAGAAGAGCGAGTTACGACAGGATTAGCGCAAGAAGAGAAAATTATTCTCTCTTGTCACAAGTCACGCCAGCCAGAGAGCAGACTTTATGAGAGGTAGGTTTTAGTGGGTAGGGGCGCGGACCATCGCGCCGAGTCCCACACACCAGAATGGAGATAAGGGGCCGTTTGCCTTTCTCCAGTCTGACGGTGCGTAAAATAGCATTTCCTCCTCTCAAAAGAAAAAAATATATATATATATATATATAGAGAGAGAGAGAGAGAGCGAATGTGAGCCCCAACCCACGGGGGCAAGATCAATGACGAGAAATAAATACAAAACTGTGTATTTTATTATTCTTAATATATACTTGTTCTGGTTCCGCATTAGTCCTGTAACAGCTCTCATGTATGTAACTACCAGCCACTGGTTAAGAGCTTTCGTCTATCATGGTAATCCCGTACGGGGAGCTCGAGTTTAGCAAAGGATTTTCCTAAAGGAACTCAAGCTACTCTTTCTGTTTGTTTCTAGATGTGTTAGAATAAATGAAATATATACGGCGTGTATTCTGTCCTTGTTATATGGCGTTGTCATCACCCGTCTCTGTGGGCGTTCCAGTTGTTGCTGCTGCTGTTGTTTGTTACAATAATGAAGCTAGCTACAATTTAACTTTCAATTGATCGTTAATCAATCAAAATAAATTCGACGCCGATTTACTCCATCTACGTTATATTCTAGTCATTGACGAACACTTAAGAACTAACGATTTCTACTGTCGAACATGGCACCTATCCAGTCCGCGTAATCGTTACCGGATTGGTGGCTGTATAAAGCCGGATGTCACCAACCGCTACGACCGATTGGTCTGCTAGCCGCGTTCAGACGTCGTTCGCCGGTAGTAACGTGAGTCGTTCGAGCTCTTGGCTTGCTGCGTGACGTTTGTGTTGTCATCAGTTTTCGGTCGGTGCACTTTTCTGCAGATCTTCACCCACGTGCCGTTTAGAGCAGCGAGTATGCCGTGTGGTAAGTGGTCGAAGGAGATGCCAACGCGAGGGAACCCTCGTCGCATCCAATGACAGACTTCGTATTAAGTGCACCTGCTTTGCGTCTCTCCAACCCGCATTTAAACGGATCACCCTTCCGCTACACCTTCTGAAGCGGCGGGCTGCCAGCTGTGGTAATTTAGATAGACATCATTGATCTGCCGCCATTTGTCGCCAAAGTACAACCGTTTAGTCTGGCTGCTATGTCAATTCCATCACTATTCTTTTTAGCAATTGATACTGCCGTAGTTGCCGCTACTACTACAACTAAAGCTATTTGAAAAGACTTACTATTCTTACTGCAGCTCTAACCATAACTAGTTCAATGAGGTATGTATAGCAGTCGGCACCGACCGTATCAAACAAGCATTTCAGCTTTTGACCAGTTCAAACAGCTGGTAGCGATGCGTCTTATTCTACTCAGCTTTCATTAGCATAGAGTTTGACGTATTGTGGCTCACCATGAGCTGAAAGAATGTCTGTCCAACCAGATGCCTAATGCTGTGGTTACGGTTGCCGTCGCGACTGTTGATTTGCTCGTGCTGCTTGTTCCACTCGCCGGCGATTCGGACAATGGCCAAAACGATCGGCCAGATGTCATGTCTGCTAGTTGTCCTACTGATTCACAGTACGAAAACACCCGTAGTCCACGCCGGTAAGGCACGCCCGGTTGCGAACTCTGGCGCGACAAAGTTGCCCGTACACAACTCGAAGTACTACACCACAAAGTATAGTGCCTGCAAGCCGACGAGACGGCTTAACCCTGTTGAGCTTGTGAAGGCGCGCAAGTACGCTACGGAAGTCTTCACGAAGTGTGGCTCAAAAATGGTTATCTACTTTGGGACCAAGTTTTCGTTCCCTGCGTACGGTGAGTCATATTGTCGTCTTCTTCCACCAGGCGTTACTGAAACGATTGTGGCTACTGCTCAATTCAATTCAAGTGTTCGTTTATTAGTGTTTTCAAAGGGTAGATAATTATATGCATAGTTATTCACGAAACTCCATGCAATGCACAATATAATACTGCTCGCGACCGAATACTGCTGCATCAAAGCAGGTGACACACTAACATTAGATTCACGCCTCTGCCCGGAACGCTGACAAGTATGCTCCAAGAACGGCATAGTACGCACGCACGTAGGTAGCACATTGGGTTGAAATTTCATGAAATGCAGCTAAGCTAGTAGAGAAAAAGCAATTGAACAGGGATCTGCGCAAGTAGGTAAGAATATGCACAGCCACCTACAACAGCCACCTACCATTCTACAATTGACTGCTATAGTCGATTGTAGAATGCAGTATGCAGTTCTTAAACAATTCATGTCCGCCATCGAGTGACGGATTAAACATATCTGCAGTTTGTTTGAGCAAACTTTGACAAGCACATGCATAGGTTTGGAGCTCGCCTTTACTCTTCTTTGTTCTTTGTAAACAGGAACCCACCCTTAGTTTCCGCCCTATCTTTCGAATAGCCTTGGCATCATATCTTGAGAGGGAAATTAAACGACACTGTAAAGCTATTGTCATGTTTCTTTGTGATCTTAAATAGCAAACTAGGTTGTTCCAGTGCAGCACTCCCTTCATAAGCGTTGTGAAATGCAGCTCCGTGAACAAACCACGTTTTAAGTTGATATGTATCAACTTCAAATGAACTTCATATCAACTTCGTTTATATATTTCAACTTCAAACCACGTTGGTGTTGGAATGAAGTCGTCGTATCTCTTGATGCCGAGAACGGCTGCATGAGCCGTTTGGCGCTGGAGTTGCTGCGGGCGCCAAGGCAGGATTGATGTCGTATTCCCTTTAATCAAAATCCACTTGGGCGTTTCGAGTTTCGTGTGCGCTACGAGGACAGCATGGCCGTCCGACGTTAGATGGCCGCCATGCTATCGCGGCGACGACCTTCTAGCAAGTAAATTATATATATACAGGGTCATTCATATTGTTGTGCACGCATTTCGAGATTTGATAGAACTCGGCAAGAAAATAAGTTTTCCCTATGGAGGGAAGACGTGGAAACGTCTTGTTTAGGAGAGAGAGTGAAGTTTATAAAAGTAGTTTTTCTGCCTTTTTTTTCCTACATAGTTGTGCGAAATCTGTTTGCGGGAGAACCAGTCAGCGCATGAAGGAACCGATTACATTGGCGTGTTCGGAGGAAAATTCGGAAGACACCTCACTAGCTTGCGTAGCAAAAAGCTCATATCCAGATTAAGGAAAGTCATGAAAAGTCGATATTTTACGTTAACGCCTTTTCATGAAAAGTCGTAAAATTTTTCCACTGTGACCAAAAATGTACGTCCGAAAGACCACCCTCACGCAATAGCAAATTTAATGCCCATCATTTTCGTATCAAGGTGATGGTGCTGCGTTACGTAGTTGTCAAGTCACTAAGCTTTCTCGACAGTCATAGTTGTTATGTTTTGCGTGCAAGTTTTCACGTTCAGAACCGTAAAAATTCGCCAAGACGTTTCCGCCCCCTCCTTCCACTAGGAAATTTTATTCTCTTGTTGAGTTCTACCAAACCTCAAAATATGTACCTAACTTTCTCATACGCCCTATGGAAATATGCATGCCTTTGCTTTCGATATGGCTATCGAAAAAGCTTAGTGACTTGACAACTACGTAACGCAGCACCATCACCTTTATACGAAAATGATGGGCATTAAATTTGCTATTGCATGAGAGTGGTCTTTCGGACGTACATTTTTGGTCGCAATAGAAAAATTTTACGATTTTTCATAAAAGGGCGTTAACGTTAAGTATCGACTTTTCATGACTTTCCTTAATCTGGGTATTAACTTTTTGCTACGCAAGCTAGTGAAGTGTCTTCCGTTGTTCCGCGGTTCCTTTATGCGTTGACTGGTTCTCCCGCAAACAGAGATTTCGCACGTATGTAGGAAAAAAAAGCAGAAAAACTACTTTTATAAACTTCACTCTCTCTCCTAAACAAGACGTTTCCACGTCTTCCCTCCATAGGGAAAACGTATTTTCTTGCCGAGTTCTATCAAACCTCGAAATGCCTGCACAACAATATGAATGACCCTGTATATATACATTCGTTAGAATATAAACCTTAACCCCTGTCAAGACTGTTAAACGAATTGTAAGACATGTGAAGTAGTTGTAAACAAAGGCATGCTAGGGTCTGCGCTTCAGCGTCCTCGGGGTTTACTACAGAATAAAGCTTGCAGACGCCGTTTCATCTTACTGTTCTTAACCTACTCCTCCTTTAAATCTTAAAAGAAGAAATATATATACAAATATATATTGTACCCGTGGCGGCGCGACGGTATACCGGTTCCAACTTTACCGTTTTGTTTGCGGAATTGGCAGCTGTTTGCAATGGAGGACAAAAATACGCATTTTCGACACATGATGTTGTTCTCCTACCGTGAAGGCATAAGTGCAGCGCAAACAACCCAGAGGATATGTGCAGTCTACGGCGAAAACGCAGTACACATATCCACAGTCGAAAAGCGATTCGCCCGTTTCAAAGCTGGAAACTTCAATCTCGAAGATGAACCGAGGTCAGGACGACCCAATGTTGTGGAGACCGACGAAGTCTCAAGCCTGGTTACTTCGAACCCAGGTTTGACCATAAAAGAAATTAAAAATGTAACGGGAGTCTCCCACGGAACCGTTTGGAATTGCCTCCATGATGCAGGTTTCTCCTGCAAGCGGAATATCTGGCTACCACACGACCTCAATGATAGGCAGCTTGAAGGGCGAGTCGATACCTGTCACGCCCTCCTCTGGAAGAACTCGAATGAGCCATTTCTGAGGAGATTGATAACCGGCGATGAAAAATGGATACTCTACAGAAACGTAACACAGAAAGGAAGTTGGGTCCCCAGAGGTTCTCAGGCCGCAGCTATCCCTAACCCCGAAATTCATCAGAAGAAGGTTATGCTGTGCTGCTGGTGGGACTGTGAGGGCGTCGTGTATTTTGAGCTGCTTCCAATGGGTCAGACGATCAACTCCGTCGTCTACTGCAGACAATTCGAAGATTTGAAGGCTGCAGTAGCAACGAAGCGCCCGGAATTGTCAAACAGGTGGGGCGTCACTTTTCAACATGATAAGGCGACATCACACAAAAGTTTGGCCACCCGGCAAAAATTGGCGGAGTTTGACTGGGATGTGCTGCCGCACCCAGCTTATAGTCCCGACCTCGCACCATCTGATTATCACTTGTTCAGGTCTCTCCAGAACTCCCTTGATGGCACAACATTTAAATCTTTGGAGGCTATAAAAAATCACCTCACTCAGTATTTCGACGAGAAGGACAAGACGTTCTGGGAGAAAGGAATCATGGATCTACCGAGGCGATGGGCGAAGGTTATCGAACAAAACGGTCAATATATCATTGAATAAAATTACTGTTGTCTGCATAAATAAGGCTCTTTAAAATCGGGTAAAAAAGCCGACGAACTTTTTGACTTACCTAATATATATATATATATATATATGTGTATATATATATATATATATATATATATATATGTATATATATATATATATATATATATATATATATATATATATATATATATATAGAGAGAGAGAGAGACTTCTTTTTCGGGCTGTCCCTCAGCCAAGATTTAACGTTCACTGGACTGGTTCTCACATTGCTTAATAAACGGACCCCGATAAATACAACACAATTAATACAAATCGGCAACGGCGGGGCTCAAACCCGCGCACCTATATGTCTCCTCCGGTCGCGCGGCGCAGGCGAGTGCACCCACCACGCCACCGGACTTGACAACTCTAACCAGCCTGTATCATTTCAATTGCAGGCATCGGCGCACTAGCGAAGTATCTGTGCACAATTGTGACGATGGCGTTTGCCAATATGGCTAACGACGGCAGCGTAATTGTGCCTCGGAACACGACAACAGCTCAAATTTGCAACCTCTCAAACCTGTTTATGCGGTCTCTTTCTAAAATCAAGCACGTTTTCATCATTCGAAGCCAGGGCCGAAAATACGAGTTCCCGAACGACCAGTTTGTGGAGTTTCTAAACTTTATCGTTCGTTGTACACATACCGGATACTGGCTATCACCACGAGATGCGGACTACGTCAAACATTCCATCGACTACTACAAATTCATTCTGCTGTAAAGCACATGCGTGTGTTTATATATATATATATATATACATATATATATATATATATATATATATATATATATATATATATATATATATTATATATAAGGGCAGTGCGTTGGGCGACTAACGCACCGTCGTGCAAAACGGGGCATTGCAAATCATGAATAACAGACCGCAAATTTGAGCCCCGGTCTCGGCAGTTATTTCTGTTGGATCTGGTTAGATAACAGTTTGTCGTGCTGCTGCTGCTGTATTAGAGAAGTGCTGTTCTGCTGGAAATAGCACGCATGAGTCTAGTCGAGGGAACTTGATGACGATGGAAGCAGTTAAACGCGATCGTGTCACAGGTATGCATACCCTAGCCTATTGCGAGCGTCTAAAACCAAACTGTCGAAGCGTTACAATATATATATATATATATATATATATATATATATATATATATATATATATATATATATAATTTAACACATATATGTACAGGTAGTTCAATAAGTTCTTAGAATGAGCTTTTTAGAATTCGAATTTTGGCACGCTTTCACTGCTAATAGGAACTGCAACTTTTCGACTGCTAGCACTCAATATATTATGGTGATTGGCCGTTGCGATTTCGTTTGATGGCTTTTCCCGTGCAACGTATCGGCGTGATTTTTAAAAATGGAGAAAAAAAAGTTTCGAGTGGTTATCAAGCATTTTTATTTCAAAGGTTGGAATGCGACCTAAGTAAAAATTGAGTTAGACGAGACGTACAGTGACTCTGCGCCATGTTTTGCCACTGTTTCCAACTGAAGTAATGAGTTAAAAAGAGGTCGCAGGAGCACCGAGGATGAACTACGTCCAGGAGGCCAAAAAACGGCAACTGATGAGGAAAACGTGGAGAAAGTGCGAAAAATTCTTGGCACAGATAAGCGAATGAACATTAAGGAAATAGCGGAGGCATTAGGGATTCGTTTAGGCAGTGCGCATTTTATCCTACACGAAAACTTGAAGATGAAAGAGCTTAGAGCAATGGCAAATGGCAAATGGCTGCCGCATTTGCTCAACCAAGGCCAAAAAGACGCGCCTGTTTTGGCTTTACAGCGAAATTTGGCCAAGATGTCGAACAATCTGTCGGATTTTTGGTGCAGATTCATGACCGTCGATGAAAGCCGGGTTCATCACTACACTCCCGAGACCCAAGAAGCATCTTGCCAATGGTGTGCACCTGATGAAGAACCTCCGAAGAGGGTGCCGACAACGGCATTGACCGGAAAGGTGATGGCTACAGTTTTTTAAGACCAACGTAGAATAATGCTGGTCGACTACCTTGAGAGCTGTGAAACGATCACAGGAGAATATTATGCAAGACTGTTGGACTGCCGTTAGCAAGAACTCATCGTGAAACGGCCCGCTTTGCAGAAGAAGGTTGTCCCGTTTCACCAGGGCAATGCTCCTGCACACAAGTCCCGGCAAGCATCGGCAAAACTGGCCCAACTGAGGTTCGAACCTATTGAACAACCCTCCTATTCTCCAGACCTGGCCCCCTCTGATTATTTCCTCTTCGGACATTTGAAGAATAGTCTCGGTGGAAAGCGTTTTTCCAGCAATGAAGAGGTTAAGGCTGCTGTCAATGCCTATTTTCAGTCTAACGACGCGGAATTCTACTCAAGAGGTATGAAAGCTCTGAAATCTCGGTGGGAAAAGTGTATTGAGCTTCTCGGGGAGTATATCGAATAAGAAAAATTTAAAAACATGATTTGGAAAATTCTCGGTTTTCATTCTAAGAACTTATTGAACTACCTGTGTATACCTATATATGCACTAGCCACTAATGTAATCTTTGTCTCTAAAAGTGCGTCGAGCCCGGTGGCGTGGTAGCATGCGTCTGCGCCTCGCGACCGGAGGAGACACATAGGTGCGGCGAGCCCCATTGTTGCACATTTGTATTTCTGGGGGTCCGCCTATGAAGCAATGCGAAAAGCAGTCCCATGGACGTTAAATCTTGGCTGAGAGTCAGCCCCGAAAGGATTTGTCTCTAAAAGTGCGTAGAACTTTTATATATATATATATATATATATATATATATATATATATATATATATATATATATATATATATATATATATGAAATTTTCGCGTTACCATTCGGCCGTCGCAACGGCATCTTTTTTGGAACAAAATTACGGTAGCACTGAGTACTGTGGGCACAATATATTTAGTTCGTTATTTAGCACGTGCTCGAAAGAAGGAATAGTCACACAAGGAATGTCACATCCAAACCGTCTCCACTTCAGCAACCGGTCCGTAAAACCTTAAAAAGCTTAAAGCATCTCAGGCCCATGTGGCCGTTCATAAGTATAGTCGGTTTGGATGATCTGCGGTCTTGTACCTACTTTTTACGAAAATAAAAATGTGCGGTCTTGACATTCACGCGACATGCTCAACCAGACAATTCCCAGCGCGTACTAAATAAACCAAGCACAGAGTAGTATTTTAGTAGGATTCAGCGCGTACTAAATTAACTAAGTGCAAGTTCTCCCAGAAAGATTTGAAGCTCAATATAGAGAATTATAGATTCTCGTTATAGTGAATATTTTTCCAATGGAACATAGTCTCTGAAAAGTCTTGTTTTGCAATGAGAGTGATATTATTAAAATCTGTGGACAGTGGAGTTATTGCCCGACATAGGAGAAAAAAAAATAATTTCGAGACAACCAGTCCCCCAGAAATTAAGCACATCGTCATGTTCGTGGGAAAAGTCTGCTCCTTTTGAGCATAAAACGCCGGCCAGAAGATGTGACATGGTCGTTTAGAAGGTAATTCGCAAAAATGTTATTATTTTAGTAGCCTTCACGTCGAATACCTCAAAATCATAACCCTAAGACCATTCACCGTGCTCAAAAATAGCTCATTCAGGTAAGTGCGCAGGTTTCATGACAATCATTTTGGCACCAAATCGGTGGCAATTGCGGAGTACTTAGGATTTTTCGGGCGGGCATGTATATTCGATGCGTATCTATAGAGCTTTACAGCTGAACCGTTGCCAGCGCGTCGGATCAGTGGCTCTCATGTATGAGCCGTTGGTGAGGCGCTTTCGTCTATCATGGTGATCCCGTACTGGGATCTCGGATTCAACAAGTATATCGACTGCATTTTGTAAAGGAACTCAAGCTACTCCTTCTGTTTGTTTCTATATGAGAATCTAGAATATATGGAATATATACGGTGTGTTTTCCGTGACTCTTGTATCGTCCCCCGTCTCTGTTGACGTTGTTGTCCAGCTGTTGCTGCTGCTGTTGTTGTTCGTTACTATGAAGCCAGCTACAATTTAGCGTTAAAGTGATTAGATCATTAATCAATGTAAATACATTCGAGACTGATTTACTCCATCTGCGTTGCAGTCTAGTCCTTAGCGAACACTTAATGAATAGCGATTTTCACTGCTAAAGATTGCACCTATTCAGTCTTCGTAACCGTTACCGAATTGGCGGCTAAATAAAGCCGGATGTCAGCGAGTATTTTTTTAAGGACGTTGTTTTTCATTCTAGACCATCCTCCGTCCTCTACGGGCTTGAAACTTAACTTGAGGTGTATCTTCAGTACACCGAGGGCCGGACATGCAAGGATATCTAGGGTTTCCCAGCAACAGTCCTTGCGGCAGCATGGCCACTGACTCCCAGCGGTAGAGTTTATCATTAATTCTCAATAACAATCGCTCAAACGAAATTCGATCGATCATCAACAGAGATCGAACCGGCGAATCAGAGAACAACCATGATTAGCGCACTAGTCCCCTAGACCACGCCGCCACTAGATCAGCGAGTATGCCGTGTGGTAAGTGGTCGAAGAGGGGCCCAAAGTGAGAGAAACGCCGTCGCAGCCAGCAATAGACTCCTTGTGAGGTGCACCCTGCTTTGCGTCTCTCCGACCCGCATTTAAACGGATTACCTTTCCGCCGCCTCTTCTAAAGCGGCGGGCTATCAGCTGTGCTAATTTAAATAGACACTATTTCTCTGCCGTTATTTGTCGCCAAAGTACAACCGTTTAGCCTGGCTGCTATGTCAATAGTATTATTATTATTATTATTATTATTATTATTATTATTATTATTATTATTATTATTATTATTATTTTTTACACACAAAGGCATGAAAAAAAAATATATATATATATATATATCTAAATATTTATTCAATTTCAAATCATTCACGGTCGGACCATGACATTTGGGTCCCTGCGAACGTCCGCACCATTACGGGGATTCCAGTGTAGGGACCAGCCATTTCTGGAGGGTTCCTCGAACCGAGGCCGCATTGCCCCGTTGCACATCCAGCGACAGACGCTGTCTGAGGAAATCACTTGCTCGCTTATCTCCGCTGGCTAGAATTAGCCGCTTCCCGACCTTCTGTAGCAAACTGCGAGTAGACGGACCCGGCCCGCCAAGGGTCTCGAAGGCAAGTGGGTGAAACTCGTACGGGTAACCGATGTTCTGGTACTTTCTAACCTTGCCTGCCTCGGCGAGAGCCGATGCATGACCAGCCCGAGCCGCGCCAGCACTGACCATTGAAGGGGCTAATGAGTCAGTAACTGTCGCGTCCCAAACCAGCATGCATCCGCGCTCGAACGGAGTTAAGGTCAGACCGTCAGGTCTCTTTCCGCCCTCTCTGTCTAGTCCGACGGGCTCCAGGACGCACGGTAGACCACTGGATCGTAGAGCTCTGCTAAAGGTTTCGTTCAAGGCTTATTGTCTTGCTCGCCTACCTGCGCTGACAATACAGGACAGCCCGTGGCGTCCATCTGGCTGGACGACGTCTCCGCAGACACAGGCATGGGTGTACACAAGGTCTGTTCCTAAACGGAGTCCGACCGCGATCCTTACCGACTCTTCATCCAACAGGGTTCCGATCTGAGCACAGGGTATGGCGTGGAGCCATGCGCCCGCCCCCTTGGAGGAGACGACGCGCAGCCTGGCCTTATCGGCGTCCGTGGCGCATTCCGCAATGAGGTTTTCGACTCTTTGCTCATAAAGAATTGCTGCCCATTCTCTCTGGTGTCCAGCTTCGACGGGCTCGTGGCCGCACAGGGCAACTGCCTTGCGGTGGCTTGTCTCCAATCGGGCTTCTAAGTCCGTGAGAGCAACAGAATCCAGGAGGCTTCTTGCCTGTTGCATAGACCTATGGAGGGAAGCTGCCAGAGCTGTCTCCGATAAGACAGTCGCATCAGGTAACCCTAGGGCACCCCAAAGAACGGGGAGTAAAGCTTGTTGGCGCGCACGAGCGGATAGGCTGAGGTTTAGCAACGCCTCTAATGTAGACATCACGCGGTCGTTGAGTCGTTCAAGAATTCCTGAAGCTTGCGAACAGTCTGCCCCTCGAAACAAGTGGTTGAGAAGGGCCGAAAATGATGATCTCAGAAGAAAAAGGCCTCGGTGAGAACCTACCAAATAAATGCGTGACATTGCATTTTCTAGCTTGACCAGCCACCTCTCGAGGACATCCGGAACTCCGTGCGGGAAAAGGGGGACGCCTAGCAACTCTAAATTCTTGCCGACGGTCTTGCACCCTGAGAGAGCCTCTAGCACTTCGGAGTCAGCAGCACCTCCTACAGCATGGACCTCACATTTTGCAGGGTTTAGGGCCAGGCCACTCCGCTCAGCAAACTCAATGACTCGGTGGATGTCCCTCATTACCGCATCGGGGGCGCCACCCAGAACACCGTCGTCCAAGTACCATACATTTAGAGGGCATTCAAGAGAGTCGACCAACTCCTTGACAGCCAAGCAGAACAGGGGGGGACCCAATGGGTCGCCCTGCTGCACCCCAGTTTGCGACATTATAACATCATGCGGAAGGAGAAGGCAGGAAGGCTCTTTATAAGCTAGTTCCACCTGGTGGAACATACTCGGGACATAGGCTTTTACCGCACTCAGTAAGTAGTCCCTCCGAATACTGTTAAAAGCGTTTCTGAAGTCAAGCTTGACCACAAGGGTAGCTTCAGAGCGTGACTCCAGGAAGGACCGAGTCGAGTGCACTGCGGTTTCGCATCCTCCCGGTGTCGCAAACCCAAGCTGATGGACACCAAGAGCATGTGAAATGTCTGCCTTGTTCTCTAAGATGCCAATTTTTGCCGCCAGCCTCCGGATTGCAGATAAACATGCGATGGGTCTTACGCTGCCATCTTTCTTCTTAAGGGCGAAAAGTCTGGCACCAAATATGAGCGGTCGCCATTCAGAGAGCGGCGAACCCCAGCGAACAAGATCAACGACCTTGGCCAGGGCAGCCGCAAGTCGGTCGGCGGCAGCTCCTAGAGCGGGAGATAGCAGATTATTATTATTATTATTATTATTATTATTATTATTATTATTATTATTATTATTATTATTATTATTATTATTATTATTATTATTATTATTATTTATCGCAATTCAAACTAGTTGATACTACTACCACTACAATAATAATACTACTGAAAAGGCTTACTATTGTTACTGCAGCTCTGACTATTACTAGTTCCATGAGGTATCGCCGAGCCTATCTAGTTTGTCTGTCTGCAGTCGGTAGCCGGACCGTATCAAACAATCATTTTTGGCTTCTGACCAGTTCCAGCAGCTGGTAGCAATGCGTCGTATCCTTCCCTATCAGCAGTAGCCTTCAGTAGCGTCGAGCTCGACGCAATGGGGCTCATCATCAGCTGAAAAAAGGCCTTATCAACCAGATACCTAATACTGTGGTTACGGTTGCTGTCGCGAGTGTTGATTTACTGCTGCTGCTGCTTGTTTCACTCGCCGGTGATTCAGACAATGGCCAAAGCAATCGGCCAGGTATCATGTCTGCTAGCTGTTCTACTAATCTACGATCCGAATACACCAGTAGTGCGCGCCGGCAAGGAACACCTGCCTGCGAAATTTGGTACGGCGAAGTTGCCCGCACGGAACTTGAAGTACTACACCGCGAATCCTGCTGTCCAGTGGCTTAATCCTGTTGAGCTTGTGAAGGCGCGCAAGTACGCTACGGAAGTCTTCAGAAGGTGTGGCTCAAAAATGATCATCCACTTCGCGACCAAGTTCTCGTTCTCTGCGTATGGTGAGTCATATCGTCTTCTTCAAAGCAGGTGACACATTAGCTACTAAGGTTCACGCCGCTGTCCGGGGCCCTGTCAAGAATGCTCTAGGAATAGCATAGCACGCACGCCGGGAGCGTATTGGGTTAAAGTGTAAATATGCAGTTGTGCTAGCAGCGAAAAATAGAGGTTGAAGAGCAATCTGCGCAAGTAGGTTATAGTATGCATTTGTAGCCAGCCTATTAAAGCAGTCGGTGGTAAAATGCAGTATGCAGTTCTTGAAGAATTGACGTCCGCCATCGAGTCACAGAATAAACTAGGATTTTCCATTGCAGCAACTGTTGGGTGAATCCAAACTTTAACGAGCCTGCTCATATATCGCATAAGGACGTCACATATAATAATTTCCAAATACAGCCAAAGTACAACAGGCGCCGATTTGAGTTGTGCCTTATTCGTTAAAACATGAATCTCAACCATTGTCAAGGGGTTTAAGCGAATTATAAGAAATTTGAGTTGTTGTAACTAAAGTCATGGTTTGCGTCTACAGTTAGCGCCTAAACGTCTTTGAGGTTGACCACAGAGACCAGCATATTGCTTGCGGACACAGTTTCGTATAATATTTATTTAAGACCGTTCTGCACGTATTAAAAATGTTATATATATATATATATGTATATGAGCTGTGTCACTTCAATTGCAGGCATCAGCGCGTTAGCGAAATATCTGTGCTCATTTGTGACGGCGGGGTATGCCTATATGGCAAATGACGGCAGCGTAATTGTGCATCGGAATACGACAACAGCTCAAGCTTATAATTTCTCAAACAAGTTTGTGCGGTATCTTGCTAAAAGCCAACACAATTTTATCATTCGAAGCCAGGGCCGAAAACACGTGGTGCACAACTCCCAGTTTGTGGAGTTCCTAAATGTTGTCGTTCGCTGTGCATTGAGCGGACACTGGCTATCACCGCGAGACGGGGACTACGTCAACCATGCTATCGACTACTATACATTCATCCTGCTATAAAACACACGCTTATACATATATATATATATATATATATATATATATATATATATATATATATATATATATATATATATATATATATATATATATATTTATATATAATACTAAATAATATATACATAATATATAATTTATTAAGAATACAAATGGAGCGACAATTGTCCCAAGAACGTGTGCACTGGGAATGTTACTCTATCTCATATAGAGTGGGTTGGGACCACTTCAGCAGCGTGCCGCGGACAGACGCCGCGTTCCCGCGTTGGACTTCGAGGTCGAGGCGCTGTCTCAAGAAAGCCGCGGATCTCTTGTCTCCGGTTGCGAGGTTCAGGTGCGTGCCGACTCTGTGGAGAAGTTTGCGAGTGAGGCTTCCTGGGCCGCCCAAAGTCTCGAAACCTAGCGGCTGAAACTCATGTGGGTAACCTATTGAGGCGTGCTTTGCGAGCTTTCTCGTTTCGGCTAGATTACCGGCGTGGCCTACCGAGATCGCCCCGCCACCGACCATTGAAGGTGCTAATGAGTCGGTGACAGTGGCATCCCAGACAAGCATCCTGCCCCTACTGAAGGGAGTAAGAGTCATCCCATCCGGGCGCTTGCCATCGTCGACGGAGAGGCCCTGGGGCTCTAGAATGCAAGGGAAACCACTTGACCGAAGCGCTCGGCCAAAGGTGTCGTTAATACCAGCATGCCTGGCCCGCCGTCCCGCACTCATGATGCACGATAACATGTGATGGGCTAATTCGTTTACGGGGTGGCCACATTTACACTGATGAGGGGAGACTAGGTCACATCCGTGACGAAGACCCACCCCGATTCGGGTTGTTTCGTCGTCCAGGAGGGTGCCCAGTGGGGCACTTGGAAGTGCATGTAGCCAGGCTCCAGATCCTTTAGCAGCTACAGCTCGAAGGCGAGCCTTTGTGGAGTCGTTGATAGCTTCCGCAAGTAAGCCGTTATACGCTTCGTCGTATAAGAATGTGCTCCAGTCATGTTGGCTTAAAGGGTTTTCCGGAGCGTCTCTGCAAACTATCTTTAGCTCCTCGTACAGGCGTCTCTGGTGTTCCTTGTACTGACAGATGCCGGCTTCGTCTAATAGTTTTTATATATTATATATATATATATATATATATATATATATATATATATATATATATATTTATATATATATATATATATATATATATATATATATATATATATATATATATTTATATATATATATATATATATATATATATATATATATTTATATATATATATATATATATATATATATATATATATATATATGTGTGTAGCGGCGATGCGTTGAGTGGCTAACGCACCGCCACTCGAAACAGAGCGTTGCAAATCATGAACAAAAGACCGGCTATCGCAAGCTTGAGCTTCGGCAGTTGATTCTGTTGGATCAGGTTGGATAATGCATTCCAGTCCTACTGCTGTAGCAGGGTAAGGTTTCTGTGCAGGAAAAGGCCCACATAAGGTATTCTTTATATTTGTTGTATGCGATAGTATATATGGAGTATACGCGGCGTGTTTTTTGTGATTGTTGTATGGCGTTATCGTCGGCCCCGTCTCTGCTGGCGTCGTTGTCCAGTTGTTGTTGCTGCTGTTGTTTGTCACAATGAAGCTAGTTACGCTTTAGCGTTCAATCGATCAGATCGTTAATAAATTGAAATACATTCGAGGCTGATTTACTCCTTCTGCGTCCTTATATTCTAGTCATTAACGAACACTTAAGGAATACCGATTTGTACTGTCAAACATGGCAGCTATCCAGTTTTCGTAACCGTTATCGGATTGGTGGCTAAATAAAGCCGGATGTCACCAACCGCTACGACCGATTGGTTTGCTAGCCGTGCCCAGACGTCGTTCGCCGGTAGTAGCGTGAGTCGTTTAAACTTTTGATTGGTTGCGTCACGTTTGCGTTGTCATCAGTTTTTGGTCGGTGCCATATTCTGGTGTGCCATATTAGTGCACCTGCTTGGCGTCTCTCCGACCCGCATTTCAACGGATCACCCTTCCGCTGCACCTTCTGAAGCGACGGGCTGCCAGCTGTTGCAATTTAAATAGACACTATTTCTCTGCCGTTATTTGTCGCCAAAGTACGACCACTTAGCTTGGCTGCACTGTCAATGGTTTCACTATTATTTATAGCATAATAATAGTGAAACCATTGCTAACAAGTTATACTACCGTAGCTACCTCTACTACTACTACTACTACTACCACTACTACAGCTATTTGAAAAGGATTACTATTGTTACTGCAGCTCTGACTATTACTAGTTCCATGAGGTATCGTCGAGCCTATCTAGTTTGTCTGCCTGCGAGTGTGTAGCAGCCGGTAGCCGGACCGTATCAAACAAAAATTTTTCTGGCTTCTGACCAGTTCCAACAGCTGGCAGTGATGCGTCTTATCCTAATCAGCCCTTGGTAGCGTCGAGTTCGACGCAATGTGGCTCATCATCAGCTGAAAAAAAGGCCTGTCCAACCAGATACCTAATGCTGTGGTTACGGTTGCTGTCGCGAGTGTTGATTTGCTGTTGCAGCTCCTGCTACTGCTGCTTGTTTCACTCGCCGGCGATTCCGGACAATGGCCAAAACGATCGGCCAGGTGTCATGTCTGCTAGCTGTTCTACTGATTTACAATCCGAAAACACCAGTAGTGCGCGCCGGCAAGGAACGCCCGCTTGCCAAATCCGGTGTGGCGAAGATGCCCGCACGGAACTCGAAGTACAACACCGCGAAGTACAGTGCCTGCAGGCCGACGAGACCGCTTAACCCTGTTGAGCTTGTGAAGGCGCGCAAGTACGCGACGGAAGTCTTCAGGAAGTGTGGCTCAAAAATGATTGTCTACTTCGCGACAAAGTTCTCGTTCCCTGCGTACGGTGAGTCATATCGTTTTCTGCTACCAGGTGTTACTGGAATGGCGGCCACGGGCTACGGCTACTGCTCATGGAATGCTGCTGTCTCGAAGCAGATGACACATTAGCTTAGGGCCATCACGCCGCTGCCCGGAGCCCTGTCAAGAATCCTGCCCTAGGAATAGCATAGTACTCACGCAGGTAGCGCATTGGGTTGAAGTGTAGATGTGCAGTTGTGCTAGCCGAGAGCAGAAATAGGGGTCGAAGAGCCATATGCGCAAGTAAGTAAATATATTAATTTGTAGCGCAAAGGCGTAATTGTAAAGGCGTCACATATAGTAATTTCGGAGTAAAAGCAAAGTACAAAAGGCGCCGACAGGCGTTGTGCCTTATTCGGTAAAGCATAAACTTCAATTCTTGTCGAGGGCTATAAACGATTGATAAGAAATGCGAAGTAGTTGTAACTAAAGCCATGCTAGGGTCAGCGCCTACAGCCAACGCTTTAGCGTCCTTGGGGTTGACCACAGAGACCAGCATATTGCTTGCGGATACCTTTTATATAAAACTTGTTTAGTGCCGTTTTTCATCTACTAAAAAACTATATGTATATATGTAAACGATCTGTATCACTTCAATTGCAGGCATCGGCGCATTAGCGAAGTATCTGTGCTCAATCGTGACGGTGGGGTATGCCCATATGGCAAGCGACGGTGGCGTGATTGTGCATCGGAACACGACAGCAGCTCAAGCGTTCAACCTCTCAAACACGTTTGTGCGGTTTCTTTCTAATAGGAAAGAAAATTTCATCATCCGAAGCCAGGGCCGAAAACATGTCTTACTGAACGCGCAGTTTGTGGAGTTTCTAAACGTTGCCGTTCGCTGTGCATTGAGCGGACACTGGCTATCACCACGAGATGGCGACTACATCAAACATGCTATCGAGTACTATAAATTCATCCTGCTATAGAGCACACGCGTGTGTTTATACATACATGTAGATATGTATATAATCAATTTTTTTTTTCAATCTCAAACGTGGGATATTTACGGAACTGCATTTCACAACGCTTAGGTTCTCGGCAAATAAAAATAGTTAAAACAATAAAAACACATGATCCAAACACGACGAAGTAGAAAATCACTCTCGACAAAGTCCAAGGAGTGCTTTTTATAAGCACTTTACACAATCGCCGTGGTTATTGAGTATCACAAGAACATCAAAACAGCAGCTGGTGTGTTTGATAAAACACGAACAACATGCAAGGCCACACACTTGTAAATTTACGCAAAAACGAAGTACACTTCACTAGTACAGCATCTTTACAATTCACAACTATGGGTATAAACACGTATAAACATCACTATCTAAGCCGAGTGTGTTCCCCTATATACAAAAGCACTAAAATCCCAATTCCGAATTTACCTAGATTATAAGCCCGATTCTGACTGTGAAATTAAAAGCCACCGTTTTAGTTCACGAACGAAGAAATGTTTCCATGTTAGGCATCTAAACATGGGCATTAAAACGACTGAACAAGTCACGGACCGAATCCCTTCGCTTCCGTGAAAAAATTGCTCTAATCATTCCGTATCACTTTGGCTCTCCGGAGAATTCCATCGTAGCCACCACCCCAGAGAAGAATACTATAGCATAGCACTGGTAAGAACACAATATAATCCAGATGAGGATGCCACCTCATGTTTTCCTGGAGAACGAGCCCCAGGCACTTAGCGGTATGCGATAGCTCAATGTTCCGTGTCTTGAGTATTAAGTTGTCAGGTAATGCCAGTTGCTTTGGTGATGAACGAAAAACTATGTAATTCGTTTTACTAGAATTGACATCTAGTCCAAAACTGTTAAAAATGCGAATTATGTTATCAACGTTTAAAAGCGAATGGTGCGAGTCCGTATTAAAAGTAGCGTAGTGTATATATATATATATATATATATATATATAAGGGCGGTGCGTTGGGCGGGTAACGCACCGCCGCCCGCAACAGAGCGTTGCAAATCATGAACAAAAGACCGGCTATTGCAAGTTTGAGTTTTGGCAGATGATTCTGTTGGAACAGGTGGGATAATGCATTGTCCTACTGCTGTAGCAGAAAAAGGTTTCTCTGCTAGAAAGAGCCTACATGAGTTTAGTAATGAGAACGCACGACGACGATGGAAGCATTTAAACGCGATCGTTTCATAGGCATACCCTAGCCTATTACGAGCGTCTACAACCAAATCGTCAAAGCGTTACGATATATATATATATATATATGTGTGTATATGTATATCAGTTTTGCCTGAAGGTAAATGCATCGCTATTGAGTGTTTGTATTAGTCTTTTTCATCGGACAACAACAATCATAACACTACGTATGGTAATGCCGATTGCTGACTTACTGAGCAACATGAGTTCATGATGGGTTACTGGACCAGGAGACGGTATGCTCTATAGGCGCCTTTCCCGCTTAACTGCTGCACTATTGCCAGCACGTCGAGTTAATAGCTCTAGTGTATGTTACTGTTAGCCATTGGCGAAGAACGTTCATATATCACAGTAATCCAGTACGGAGAGCTCGGATTCAACAAGTATATTGCTTGCATTTTCGCAAAGTAAATAATACTTAAGCTATTGTTTCTGATTGTTTCTATGTGTTGTATGGAATATATACGGCCTGTATTCTGCTCTCATTGTTTGCCTTTGTTGTCCCCTTTCTCTGTTACTTTTCCGGTTGCTGTTGTTGTTGTTGCTGCTACAATTGCTGTCTTGTTGTTGCCGCTACAGTTGCGGTGTTGTTGTCGTACTTGTTTGGTACTATAAGGCTAGTTAGACAAATTTAGCGTTAAATTGATCAGATAGTTAATTAATTGAAATAAATTCGAGGCTGCTTTACTCCATCTCTTCTAATCTATTCATTAACGAACACTCAGGAAATAACCTTGTTGTAATTCAACTGCTAGCAATATACTTATTTATTACGAAGTAGTACGCTAGCGGTGTATGTTGTATATTAATTAGCGGTGTATTAATCAAAACCGATTTCGCTTCAATCTGCGCAAAAATTGGATTGCTTACGCTGCTCTACAGAGTTGTTGTTGCTTTTAATGCAGCTTGTAAGCAACCTGTTTCAGGTCACATAGTATATAATAAACCTATAAGTGGTTATAGCAGATATTTATTTGGACTTTAAGAATGTATGCATAAATTGACAACAATGCTTTCGTTCAACAATAGTAAAGCCGACAGACAAACCGAGGTATATTTAGTTTGTCAGTTTTGCAAGTGGAACTGACAAGCGAATCGAGCTGTATCCTAAAACCGAGTTTGAATCAAGGAAGTAAAGAAAAGAAGGTTCGGCAATTTCTAAGGAGACAAAAATAGAGCAACAACGAGTCTACATCACGTTCTGTGTTAAAAACTAAATCATATGTTCTAAATTGGTAGAAATGTTACGTACTGCTTATGGTGATCACGCAGTGTTTCGAAATACCACGTATATGTGATACCGTCGATTTCTTCGAAGTTCTTTCTAAAAATGTTGATTTTACATAAAATAGAACGCCCGTCGGGAATAGTCCGAATTGAATCTTCAGGCGAAGGCAGAAGAGCCTGGATTGCTTCAGAGAGTGATTATAGGAAAGCATTCATGAGTATCTGGTTACGACAATTTACAGTCAATAAGGAATACTGCCGCGAAATTTTGATAAGATTACGCGAGAACGTCCGACGCAAGAGGACCCAATCCTAGGCAAACAACTCTTATATCCTTAATCACGACATTGGCGCAGGCTAGAGCTGTTTTGAAGAAAACAAAAACGCTTTAAATGATTAAATACACATTACATTTTTAATAAATATGTATCATAACTTTTCGATTTGCTCTTGCATATATATATATATATATATATATATATATATATATGCATCATTATTTATTGTGTAGCAAAATATACATTTGTGATGTAAGAACACGTACACAGCCCGCTGGGCATAACTTAAGGCGTTAGGTCCAGGCTTGGGCTGGTCCACCTAGCCAGGGTACCTCTCACCGAAGCGGCATTCCCCCTGAACATCTAATGACAGACGTTGCAGTAAATACTCGCCCGCCCTCTTGTCTCCTGTAGCAAGCGCCAATTTTCTCACGAGATCCTTAAGAAGTTTTGTCGTGAGCAACCTACGCCCCCAATGTCTCGAATGCAAGGGGTGAGAACAAGTGTGGGTAACCGACGCTTGAATACTTTTGGCTGCTTCCGCTAGGGCTACCGCGTGTCTTGGGAGGGCTGCGCCCGTACCGGCCATTAAAGGCGCTAAAGTGTCGGTTAGCAGCGTTTGGCCCCGCTCGAAGGGATTCAGGTTCATACCATCAGACCTCCTTCCATCATCTCTGACTAAGCCAGACGGCTCCAAAATGCATGGGTAGCCTGCCGATTGCAGCCCTTTGCTATTTGTCTCGTTTAAGGCCGAGTGGCCTGCGATTCTGCCTGAACTCTGGGGACAGGAAGTCCTAGTGACCTAGTGACTCGACCTCGTCATCGCATCTGCACAGGCTAGCTCTGATTCCAATTTTAACCCGACTAGAATTCGTGTAGACTCGTCGTCCAGGAGGGTACCCAGCTGAGGGCTCGGGAGGGCGTGCAGCCATGCACCTGTACTCGGTAAAGAAACCGCCTGTAATCTCGTTCTGTTGGTGAACGTAGTTGCTCGGTCCCATAAGCCTCTCCATCGACCGTCGTTTGCCAGTTCTGACCACGCGCGCTAAAGAAAAGGGGTCTCCGGTAGAGACCTACAAAATGCAATGGCGTCATCCTAACTCTGTTCAAGTGTAGCCCGGAAATTCGCAACCGCCTGAGATTCAGGATGGACTCAACGCCACTAGTTGCCGATTGCGAGATTGCGATGTAGGCTGCGACTTAAACTGCTTTAAGCAGGCCCAGTCCACCTCTGGCTACCGGTAAGGAGGCCTGAACTAAGGGTTCGTTTTGCAACCGCAGGTTAAGTATAGATTCCAACGCGAGGACCAGCTTCAAGTTGATTTCTTCCAACTGGGACGAGGAGACTGAGCAGTTGATTCTCCTGAACAGGTAGTTTAGCCTTGACGCAGAGAAGCATGAGAGTAGAAGGTATAACCCCCGGTAAGCAACAAGCTGGGGAAGGAGATTAAAACCAATCTCGAGTTTTTCTCTTCCTCGTTCAATTTTTGATCCAAGGTGGCAAGAGAACAGGGGAACCCCAAAAAGATCCAGGTCGTCGCCTGTTGCGCGGCAACCCGGAAGTAAATTCTGTATAGCGGATATTTCAGCTGTGTCTGAACAGATGATGTGAAGCTTGCACTTGGTTGGGTTCAGCTCCAACCCACTGCATGTGGCGAAACTTAATATCTTTGCTAAGTCCTCACAGACCGTACCAGTGTTACCTCTGGTGACCCCGTTGTCCAAATATCAAAGGTTAGGTGGACTCTTAAGTGAGTTGACAAAGTCTTTAACGGTAAGACAAAACAGAAGGGGGGGCAAGGGGGTCTCTTTGCTGAACCCCTACAGCCGAAAAGAGCAGTGCCGTGGGTAAGACCAGTTGCGACGGATCACCGTAGGCCAATTTAGCTTAATGATACATGGCAGGGGCCTTGTCTCCAACTACTCTCAACAAGTGATCCCTCCTGACGGTGTTGAACGCGTTTTTAAAATCTAGTTTGACTAACCCGGATGGATCGAGTCGAGAATCTATAAAAGCCCTGGTAGCATAAATCATTATTTCAGCACCCCCCTTGGCGGAGAAACCCAACTGGTGAGGCCCAACTCCTAGGTTAATAACATTTCTAGAGTCCCTCACTGCCAATTTTGCCGCGATCCTACGTAGTACCGAAGAGCAAGCGATAGGTCTGAATGAGCCGTCTTTCTTCTTCAACACAAACAGCCTCGCTCCGAAGATGAGGGGGCACCACATTGGATGCGGAACTCCCCATCGCAGCAGATCGTCGCTAGGCCCTTACTAAGTCTGTCGGATGAGCAGCCGAGAGTCGTTGAAAGAAGGTCCTGTAGGAGCCGAGGTCTTTTAAAATCTAAACCCTCCTTGTTGCATAGAACGTAATGAAATCCGTGGGCTGCAATGTATATATATATATATATATATATATATATAAATATATATATATATATGTATATGTATATGTGTGTATATATATATATATATATATATATATTGTACAAAGAAGCGCCGGTAGGTTTTCAAGGCATTCGGCGCTGATCGACGTAATACACCGGGCAATGCAATCAGCCCACATACCTGCAGTCAAAGAGCCGGTCGGTCTGTCAGCCAACAGCCAACTGCGTCCGGACGGCCTGACTCTAGTTCCATGGAATGAAGGTCGCTGCCTCGTGTATGACGTCACCGTGTCTTGCACTTTGGCCGCTTCGTATGCTCGTCATACCAGCCGAGAGGTCGGAGCAGCCGCTCGCCTCGCTGAAGATCGCAAGTTGGCAAAGTACCGTGAACTGGAGCAAAACTTCATCGTTCAACCAAACGCCTTCGAGACATTAGGCCCAATGGGAAAAATCACAACGAGCTTTCTAACGGAGCTGGGATCCAGAGTCGCCGCGTCAACCGGCGATAGAAGGGCATGGCAGTTCTTGCTACAAAGAATATCAGTTGAAATACAACGCGGAAACGTCGCGTCGATAATTGGTTCATTGCCTACGGGCAACGGACTTCCCTTTCCGTTGTAGCCGAATCAAGTCGGCGTCAAAAATGATATCTACAGCTAATGAACTTAAATAAATTCTAAAAAAAAAAAAAAAAATATATATATATATATATATATATATATATTTAAAGTTTTATTTCATGTTGGCTAAATACAAACATACAATATAATATGGACAGGCTGCTGTCTGTACCCGACCCAACGCAAGGGAAAAATCTATCTATAAGACATTCCTAGGCTTTTTCATTGTATCGTGTGCCTTGTACAATTGCGCCACCTGAGTCACGTATTCTGTAAGGTTTTGTTTCTCGAATTTCCCAGAAAAGTATCTTTCTGCATCCCGGGCTCTTTTGGGGTGAGCAGCCTGGGGGTAAAACTGCTGGGCGCTATCGCCCCGTGGGCGGGCTTGCGTATGAGTGATCTTCCGTCAAGATTTTATGAAGGCCCATTTCTTCTTCCGCGTCGTCCAGTATTACTACCGGGTTAGGGGCCACCGCCTCATTTGCACCAGCGCTGATCGGGGCGACCGTTTCATATTTGCTCGCCTTCGGGACGAAATGTTGAGAGGAGGGCGATACAATATTATGACACATATCTTGGTTTATTTACAAAACTGCGTTTTCGCAATGCTTAAGTTCTCTATAAAAGGGTAAAATGAGTATATCAGTGTACACGTTTACATCAATTACACACACTCTTTACACAATTACACCAGTTTACACACATTGTTCACACATTTACATCAACGTGCATACACTGTCCACGCACTTACATTAGCACGCACTTGCTCCAAAGCACATATTTTTGCTTTTTTACGTGAATTGATTTGCCTTCATAAAAATCTTGGTCGCATGTTATACAACTACCGCTGTGCGAATTCCCTCACAAAAAAGAGTGGCCGAGTTTTTCAAGAAATAGAGCCATAAACAGGGGGCAGGCGTTAGGCGGGAATTGTTAATTAGTTCCGACAGGATGTTTCTATATGGCTTAGCTTCTAAGGTATATAAAATCACACCAGACCCGTTTTGCTAGAGTCAACAACAAAAATTTGAAGGTCTCAATAGCCTCTCCCCCACATGCATTAGCAGTACGTATATCGCCGCCCAGCTTGATCGTCTCAGAACGAAGTAGCTTTAATATGTCGAGATCATTCGCCAGAATCTTTAGCAAGACACAATTAAAAAAATAATGAACATGTAGGGCCTGAGTACCGATCTTTGAGGATTGCCAATATTGACTTTCTCACACGTGGATTCAACATGACCAATTTATTTATTTATTTTTTTTTGTTCTGGGAGGTTTCGGTAATGCATGATGCACATGCGCCACTAGCAGCCTGCGTGACTAGTGTGAGACTCGCAAACCCACTAAACCCGGATTCCTCCCCACCCCCCCAGGCTCGGTATTACTTTGGCATTACATCGAAACCGTGGGAGAGGCGTCCCTGCCGTTCTCCTTCAATCAGCTCTATCCCTGACTATCATCCCGCATGTCTACCTGCGGTTGGATAGGGGGATGCCATTTTGTAATCCGTCCTGTGAGGGTGCGTCGAGACCATGAGGGCCTGGCTGCTCCCCACCCCCTCCCCCCTCCCTCGGCTCCTCGTCTCGACCACTCTCCCGAGAGACCCGCTTAAACCTCTCCCGCCTGGCCGTTTCCTTGGCTGTCTTGAGTGTCAAAACAGCGTCGAACAAGTTCGTCGCCTCCCTCCATGCCTCCGCCGAAGTCATCATATGGAAGACCACCTCCTTGATGAGTCGGCCCCTCACAGCGGTTGGTGCTGCGTCCCGTGCTTCCCTGAGAGCATCACACCGCAGAACAGTATGCTCTACGTTGTCCGTTTCTCCAGAGTCGCACAGTACGCAGATATCGCTGATGGCCTTCTTGATCCTTGAGAGGTAGCTCTGGAACTGGCCGTGTCCGGTCAGAACCTGAGTCGTCCAGTAGGAAAGCTCCCCGTGTCGGCGGTCATACCATACCCTGAGGTCCGGTATCAGACTCTTGGTCCAGCTCCCTGTGGTCACACCGGGTCTTACCTGCGCCCATTCCTCATGCCAGGCCGATATGGTGGCACTCCTGGCCCTGGTGAGATCCAGACCTTCGTCTAGATACATTTTACTTCGTTCAGCCACAAGGAGGTCCCATGGCAGCATTTTGGCTAGGACCAGGAGAGCTTCGGTCGAGACTGTTCGATACGCCCGGCTTACCCTGATTGCCAGCGTTCGTTGGGTCGACCTTAGTGCCCCCCTATTTTTCGCCGTCCGCATTGCCATGTCCCCCCAGACTGGGGCTGCGTAAATTGATGATTTGATTCGGCCACCGAGGCCAGGAGCCTTCTTTTCACCTCAGCCACCCCACCGACCCTAGGCATGATCCGCGCCAGCTTCAGGGAGACCCTTTGGGCCTTTTCGGCCACGTACTTAACGTGTGCCGATCCGGTCAGTCCGGTGTCTAGCATGACCCCAAGGTACTTTACCTTCTTTCTGATTTCTATCGGGTGGCCCGCCATCACGAGGTTAATGCCGGTCGTCCTCTTTTTGCCTGTTAGGTACATCGCCTCCGTCTTGTCGGGTGCCAGTTTCAAGTGATGGGACTCCATCCACTCGGACACCATTGACAAGGCCTCATTGGCGGCGCTCTCCAGGGCTCTTTCGGTCCTGGCCGTTATCATGAGTGCAAGGTCATCGGCGTACGCCAACGTTTCCACCCCATACGGGAGACCTGGGATCTCGAGCACCCCGTCGTAAGCTATGTTCCAGAGCTCGGGTCCTAGAATCGAGCCCTGTGGGACTCCGGCAGTAACCTCGTACTCCTGCCCCCCTGCAACCAAGCCTCTGTCATCCAGGTAGGATGAAATCATTTGACGGAGGTAGAGGGAAAAGCCCTTCCTCTTCATCGCCTCCACAATTACTTTCCAATTCATTGTGTTAAAGGCATTTTTGACATCCAGGAGGATCAGGAGCACGAATCCCCTTGTTTTAGGGGTCTTCATAGTCTCCTCACCCGCCCGTTTCAGAACCTTCTTTAGAGCCCCTAATGCGGATCTGCCCTTCCGGAAGCCGTACTGGGCATCTGATAGGGCGTTCTTTTCCTGAATCTCGTTGTTTAGTCTCGTGACTATAACGTTCTCCAGGAGCTTACCCATGGCGTCAATGAGGCATATGGGCCGGTAAGCCAAAGGCTTCGTCTTCCTCCCGGGTTTGGGGATTAGAACCAGGCTTGCCCTTTTCCACAGCCTCGGGAATCTCCCCTCTCTCAAAAGCTTGTTGGCAAGGTCTTGGAAGACCTTAGGCCACCTTTTGACCAGTAGCCTCACTACCTCTGGGGGAATTCCGTCTAGGCCGGGCGCTTTACCGGTTGCCAACCGATTCCGGGCTTGTTCGACCTCCTCCAGCGTCACCTCCGGAATGTTTTCCGGGGTGACCGAGAACTCCTCGTTTTCTCTCCGCGGCTGTGCCGGAAAAAGACCGGTTACAGTCTCCCGCAGCACATCCGGGGGGAGTTTCGGGGGAGGTCTCCGGAGTTTGGCCATAACTATTCGGTACGGCAGGCCCCATACGTCGCTCTCCACCGCGTCTGTCAGCTCTTTCTCCGCTCGGGCTTTACTTTTGGCGATGAGTCCTCGGAGTCTCAATCGAGCAGCCTTGTACTCCGTCAATTGGGATTCAGCTCTCGCGGTCTCTCGCTCCCCGTAAAATCCCACCCGTCGTTTTCTTTGCGTTAACTAGCTGCGTGTTCTCGTGAAAATCCTATTTAGCCTAATGCAAGCCCTGCGGGCAGCTGCGATCCCTTTGTTCCACCAGTAATTAGGAGGGTAGCGGCTCCCATGGTGTTGTGAGGGAGCAGCTTTCTCGCATGCTGTAGAGAGTATGCTAATTATTTGATATTCATCCCCCACCGTGTCTCCCAGTTGTTTGCAACCCTCGTCTATTTCAGCCACTATAATCTTGGCGTCAAGTTTCCGCATCTGCCATCTCTTACTAGGGGGCGGGGCGAGGGCCACCTCGGGGGTACTGATGGTGAAACAGATGTATCTGTGGTCACTCATGGTCTCCTCCGTCTCCCTCACCCTCCACTCTACCACCAGTGGAAAGGCCGCCTCATTGACCATTGTTAGGTCAATGAAGGCCGTCTGGCTCCCTCTGGAAAAGGTGGGGACCCTTCCGTCATTAAGAACCATTAGATTTTTTTCAGCCATCCACTCCTGTAAAGTTTGGGCCCGTCTAGTTGTGGTTCGGCTACCCCATGCTATGCTGGCTGCGTTAAAATCCCCGGTGATTACTACCCTCTTACCTGCACGTGCCCCCGCGCTCTGGGCAAGTTCCTCGAAGAATTCCTCGAATTCCTCCTCCTCCCTGTTGGGAGAGAAGTAGCAGCTATAGATGACCCCTACCCGGTCAATCTCCAGCCAGGAGAACCCCCTCCCCGACCCCCCGCCCCTAATCGCGAGGTTTCTCTCGGAACCCGTCCACCAGATTGCGGTATCCGCCTCTGCGTCAGATACCCAGTCTGCCTTCCGCTTGGTGATCGCTATGTTTGGCTCGGAAAGCAGGCAGAGGCCTATAGACTCTCTGCGTACTATCTCATCGAGCATGTCATGCGCCGCCCTGCAGCGGTTAAGGTTTACCTGAAGTATCTTTAACATTGGTCGGATAAAGGGCCCCTACCTACTAAGTTCCAATCACCCTTTCCGTCCTCTGCTGGGATAACGGTTTTCTTCTTATTTTTAGCCCCCTTGTCTTTATTCCCCTTTTTATTGCTCTTCTTGGTTATTTGGGCTTCTACTTGGGTCTCCTTGCCATCTACCTGTCCCTTGGCGACGCCCCTTCGGGCCTCCCGCCGCTGCTCGACTTGCTCCCTATAGGCCGGGCAAGACAACCTATCCTCTCGGTGCCCCTCTATTCCGCAGACCAGACACTTTGGTGTCGTTGCTTTGCAATTGGCTACCAGGTGGTCAGGTTCACCACATTTGTGGCATACCCGAGGCACCTGGCTCTCTGCTTTGCAGTCTTGGGCCTTATGGCCCGGCCTATGACACTTGTAGCAGTTGGGGAGCCTAATCCACTCCTCAGGTCTGCACCACCTCGAGCCCAGCTTAAGGGTCTTGCGGGAGCATATGGCTCTTGCCGCCGCCGGGGACGCCGTGACCAGTGCGTACCAAACTTCAGCTCTTCCGAGCCTTGGCTCGGTAGCTGTGATCTTGGCGCCGGCCGGAAGCTGCAAGGCCTCTTGCAGTTTGCTTTCGACCTGCTCCCCGTCCAAGAGTGGGTCAATCCCCCACAGGGCGATGGTCTGCCCCTGGTTAAGCTCTCGGCAGTCGGCCTGCATCTTCGCAGATTCCCGAATGGCCGCCGCCATTTTTTCTCCTGCGCCCTTTTCACTCTCCTCTATTCTAATTATAAGGTCACCCTCCTTACTTTTAACTACCCCCCTAACCGTTATCCCGGCGCCTTCTTGCTGCCTGACTTGTTCTCTAACACCCCGGAGAGTGTCGGCGAAGGTTTTTCCCTCTTCGACCTTAACCCTGAGGGTGCTCCTTGCTCCCTGCTCCGCCCGGGTGGTAGTCTCCGGTTTGGCTCCGGTCTTCCTTGTTTGTCTCGAACAAACCTCTAGGAGGCCACTGCCGTCGCCGGTCTTACGGCAGCAGATTTCCAGAGCCTGTAGAAGCGTCTGTGTACGGCGCTCCCTTGTGACGTGCATCAACGGGGGTTTCTCCCCGCCAGCCAGCCCCAGCGCTTTTCCCACGACAGCTTGGAGCACCCTCAGGGTCGTGGTCCCTAGTTCTTCTTCCGGGTTTATCACTCCCACTACCAAGTACCGTTGAGAGGCCGCTTGGTTTCCTGAACCCTCTAAGAATTCGACGGCGTCGCTATTTTTAAGAACAGCAGCCGTCCCTGCGCTCATGTCAGCCACCGCTGCTAGCGTGGGAAACTGTGCCGCCAGTCCCTCTATTAAACCCTTATCCGAATCTGACCCTTTAGTGATAACCGCTACCCTAACCTCCCTCTGAGTGGTGAGGGCGTCAGTGGTGACCTTTAAGTGTTTAATCACCCTCTCAGGCCAGTGTCCCTTGACGGCTCTCACCAGCTCTTCCGGAGTGCTTGCCCTTTCTATACTATTTTCTATCTCCGTGGCCTCTGTTTCTAGTTCCAGCTCCTTGGCCCTATCTTTATCTATCTTTATCAACATGACCAACCTAAACCGCTTGTATTCTTCCAGATCTGAATAGGACTAAAACCAATCCACTGTTATGAGCACACATCCCAAACACTCTAACATTTGACGGCAGAACAACACTTTAACATTTGACGGAATGGGAATATTAGTAGCTCTACAGCCCCAGTCCGCCTTCGTATTTTAAAAAACCGATTGAACTTTGAATGCACTGACTTCATCCAATCTGAACGATGCTTGATTTGGCTGCGAGATTAACGCTAACTCTGCCCTTAAATCCGTCTGGATTTCAAGGACGGCCGCGGCGCTTCAACCAGTGGTTGTAAAATGCCTGTTAAGCTCGTCGGCAGTACTCTGCTGATTCTGGAGTTGCTATCCGCGGTCAAGGTAAAGCGCCGATGGTATAGCGCGGTAGCTACCTATCCTCTGCTTATCTCCTATGCATATGCCTTGTCCTCCAATTTTCTACCGCCTCGGGGATTTGGTGTCAAAGTTTGCGCCTATCCAATCCTCTGTTGTACCTTTACCGGACTGGTGGTACATAAAGCCGGATACCACCAACAGCAACAGTCGATTGGCCTGCTAGCGTGTCTGAATGTCTGCGCGTGTCATTTGAGCTTTTGACTGGTTGCGCCACGCTTGTGCTATTATCCAATTTTGTTTAGTGCGTTAAGTCTGCA
Source organism: Dermanyssus gallinae (assembly GCA_003439945.1). NCBI lineage: Eukaryota > Metazoa > Arthropoda > Arachnida > Mesostigmata > Dermanyssidae > Dermanyssus > Dermanyssus gallinae. Next base: position 421,018 of record QVRM01001414.1, read on the forward strand.
GAGCACGCGGCGACTCCTGCCGTGTGGTAAGTGGTCAAATATGACAAAGAAAGGGAAATCCCATCCCCAATAATGGAATTCCTGCTTTGCGTCTCTCTGACCCGCATTTAAACGGCGGTTATTAGCTTTCTGCCGCACTTTCTGGGACGGTGGACCGCCAGCTGTGGTAATTTATATAGATGCCACTTTCCTGCCTGCTTCTAATTGTTGCCAAAGTAAGACACTTCGCGGCAGCCTAGCTGCTCAATGTCAATAGTATCACTATGATAATTAAACTGATTATATCTGTGGTAGCTGTTACTGCTACCACAACACTTTGAAACGCTTACTATTCTTGCTGCAACAAAGACTATAACTAGTTCAATGAGGTATCGCCGAGCGTACCTGGACTGTCTACCTCTCAGTGTCTGCCAGCAGTCGGTACCGGCCGTATAAAACAAGCATTTCAGCTTCTGACTAGTTCCAACGGCTAGTGGCGATGTGTTTTACCCTATACAGCCGCCGTTCTGAGTTGTACAGAGTTGGGCGTAATATGGCTCGCCTTCTAAGAAGGCACAGCTAAAAGAAGGTCTGTTCAATCGCCTATCTGATGCGGTGATTTCGCCGGTTGTTTTCGCGGTTGGCTGTTGAATTGCTACCATTAATACGGCTGCTTGTTTCACTCTACACTGTGACTGGACTGGCAAATCGGACAATGGTCAGCACAATCGGCCACGTATCATGTTTGTTAGCTGTTCTGCTAATTTCAAATGCAAAAGGTCTACTAATGCGCACCGGCAAGGAACGCTCGCCTGCAAAATCTGGTCCGGCGAAGTTGGCCGCACAGAACTCGAAGTACAACACCGCGCAGTTCAGTGCCTGCAGGCCGACGAGACCGCTCAACCCTGTTGAGCTTGTAAAGGCGCGCAAGTACGCCACGGAGGTCTTCAGAAAGTGTGGCTCAAAAATGATTATCCACTTTGCGACCAAGTTTTCGTTCCCTGCGTATGGTGAGTCTACGTGCACCAGGTGTTATTGAACCGACTACGAATATGATGCTCATGCATTGCTGCCTCAGGGCAGTTAACACATTACACCACTACAAGGTTCACGCCGCTGCTGCTGCTGCTCAGGACTTTGCCAAAAATGCTCTTCAGTTGCCATCGTGCGCGCGTAGATAGCGGAGCAATGGATTAATGTGCAGTTATGCTAGCAGAAAACAAGAAGAGGAAGAAGAATGTTTAAAGAGTCGTCTACGCCCGTAGGTAATAAATGGCACGCATAGTAGCCAGCGCACTACATGCAACAGTCGGGTATAGAATGCAATTTGCAGCTCTTAAAGGTTTGATGTCCACCGTTCACCGAGAAATGAAACGTATGCGCAGTTAGCCTAAGCAAACGATGCCAACCAAGCATCGCTCGACACGTTTGAAGATAAGCTTTTTGCTCAGGCGTGAGTGACCAGGAACTTCATAGTGCGTTATTTCTGAAGCATCTGCTTCGTCCCTCTTTTTGTAACAGGGCGAATTTTCTCCTGGGCAGCAGTTGAGCACCTATTGCATGACAATAAAGTCAGACAATAGTTAACGGCTTCTCGCGTCTTGATCGTGCGCGATTAAACTGCGTTCGTACAAACGTCAGTGGAAATTAACCGAAATGAACCCCTATAAGCATGCCTTGTTGTGAGGTTAAATGGAAAACTCTGTTATTCAATTGCATGATAACTTTCACAACGATTGCAGACGCTAACGCGCTTGCCCAGGCATCCCGTCACATGGTCCGAGATAATTATTATCAATCATTCTTCATCGACTCCGATATATATATATATAAACAAAAATATATATATATATATATATCTATATATATACATGCATATATATATATATATATATATATATATATATATATATATATATATATATATATATATATATATGCATATATATATATATATATACATATATATACATGCATATATATATATGTGACAAAGTATACAATTGTGGTGTAAGAACATGTGCACAACCCGCTCGGGGCAAAACTCAAGGTGTTAGGTCCAGGCTTGGGCTGGTCCACCTAGCCAGGGTACCTCTCACCGAAGCGGCATTCCCCCTCTGAACGTCTAATGAGAGACGTTGTAGTAACTATATATATATATATATATATATATATATATATATATATATATATATATATATATAGTTATCTAAATGGCCGGTATCACTTCAATTGCAGGTATTACCTTTTTAGCGAAGTATATGTGCACAATTGTGACGGCAGGGTTTGCTTATCTGGCTGGCGACGGTAGCGTAATTGCGCAGCGGAACACGACAACAGCCCAGGTTTACCACCTCTCGGACCTGTTTGTGCGGTTCTTCTCTAAAAACCAAAACATTTTGACTATCCGAAACCGGGGCCGAGAACGAACATTCATGAGCAGCCAACTTGCGGAGTTCATAAGCGTTGCCGTTCGCTGTGCATTTAGCGGTCACATGCTGTCACCACGAGACGCGGACTTCGTCAAACATGCCATCGAGTACTATACATTTATCCTACTATAGAAGGCTGAATTTATAGTGCTGTAGCACTAAGTGTAAAACTTATATATATATATATATGGCTTTCGTTGGCTTTCGAGACTATGCGAACTGCAGACCCCCTTACGCTCAAACTGATTCAACGCGTAGGCAGAAGCCTTAATCTTTCGACAGGAGACTCGAGAGCATCCGAATTCTTGCGTCAGAGGCTGTCGCTCGACATTCAACGAGGAAATGCAGCGTCTGTTCGGGGCACATTGTTGAACTGAGCTAACCCTGGGTTAGAAAACCCGTAATCACACGTTCGCGTAGAGAGAATTGTCTACTCCAAAGTGCTTACATAGCAAAGTTATATAAATAACCTACTTAATACTTAATAATAGTAGCCTACTTAAGTATGTGAATGTATGCAGTTCCGTATATATATATATATATATATATATATATATATATGTTGCGGTGCGTTAAGCGACTAACGCATCGTTGGTTGAAATGGACGTTGTAATGCAAATCATGAACAACAGACCGGCTATCGTAAGATCGAGTGCCGTCAGTCCTACACTAATATGTCGCCAATGTATACTTCTCGCCATGACAACATCAAGCATGACGATAAGAACACTAATGCCAATTGCTGACTGATTTGAATAGATCAGTGGGCTACTGAGACCCAGAAAGAAGTATATTTGACTGTTGTGTACCGCTTACATCTTTGTGAATAAATTGGTATTCAAAACGGAGTTTGCTAAATGGATTTATTTTTGTTTATTCATTATCACACTTGCAAGATGTACAAGTATCTGTTTCACTAACTAATTTGCCTACATGTGACCTGATCAGCTTAGATAGTACAGCTTGATCAATTACGTCAGCAGAGGCGGGGCGCTACCTTTTGCAAGCTGCGTTGCAATATGTACAGACGGACGTGAGCATCGATGCATGGAAGCCTCTCATCATAGAAGTCATGCACCACATTGAGTATATAAGCATAGATATAATATGCATATAGGTATCACATTAACCGACCCCCTGTTTATATCTATCCCGAATAAAGCATTTCTGTCATATGCAATATAGTCATTTTTTTTTTCAATTTCAATTCTCAATTCAAACATGGTTTATTTACGGAACTGCATACATTCACATGCTTAAGTTCTCGTTATGAAGAGTAGTACAAGGGTTTGGGGATAAGTTAATACCTATATATGATTGGCGATACTGACACACAAAGTAAAGGAGCACACTGAGCTATAACTTGATGGACAATATAACTCGAAATGACAACTAAAACTGAACAATTAGACCATCGCCCTAAGCAAGTCCCCTTTTTTAGTCATGCATTCCTATTTAAAAGCCACATTTTGACGTCTCGGGTAAAATAGGTCAAGGACTTCGAGTGACGGATTTTATAAGGAATACTTTCCCACACGAGATTGGATGCTAGATATTTTCTGTACGCAAGGTATCACAAAAGTGGTGGCCCGTCGCGAGATTTTCCGCCGCTGAGGGACTAGAGGAAAGGCAACCTCAGCAGGTACTAAACTACGACAGATCTTAGAGCCGAAAGTAGCTACTTAAAGACGATACAGCGAATCGATGGATAGGATCCTATAGTCACAATATATATATATATATATATATATATATATATATATATATATATGATTTTTTTTCTAACAGATTGCCTACGTCTCATTTTAAATATAGCCCTCAGAGCATCGTTTTACATTACCTGAGCCTGATGCAGAACGTGACCATAACCACCTTCCCACAGGAGATTGCCGTAAGTGTACCGTACAAGTTACCGTCACAAACAGCGTTTTGTAGATCAATATCGCAAGGCCGATATAACTGCATAGTACAATAAAAATGTATACCGTTTCTCATACAATAACATAAGAAAAAATGCATTCTATTTTCGCTCCACAAGTACTAAGATAGATTGGAAGTAAAAAAATGTTAAATATTCGTGTCAAGTCACCCATCGAGCAGATTTTTTTATTAGTCCAAGGCGGTCTTGAAGGATTTTTTAGAAGGGCTTGACATTCAATTCCAGGATTGTTGTGTTGTTAATTTTCCAGTTAATGTTGTTATTGCTGCTACAGTTGTCATGATGTTGTTGTGGTACTTGTTTTGTTACTATGATTTACACACATTTAGCGTTCAACTGATCTAGTTACACACATTTAGCGTTCAACTGAAATAGTTACACACATTTAGCGTTCAACTGATCAGATAGTTAATTAATCGAAATAAATTCGAGGCTGCTTTACTTTAACCCTGTATAATCTCAGGGAATAACCTTGTTGTAATGCAACAGCTAGCAATATACTTATTTATTACAAACTGCTACGCTAGTAGTGTATGTCGTATATCAGCTTATTAATCAAAACCGATTTCGCTTTAATCTGCGCAAAAATTAGATTTACTAAACTGCATATTCAACTTCTCGCAAACTTTGTTACAATAATTACAGACAAATGTGGGCGTTGGTGCTTGGAAGCCTGTCACGATGAAAATTATGCACCACGTTGAGTATATATACATAGGTACCGACCTCTACCCCAAAACTCAATTTGTAGGATATGAATTGCTTGCGCTACTCTACAGAATTGTTGTTGCATTTAATGTAGCTTTTAAGCATCCTGTCCCAGGTCATCAAGTACATAATAAACACATACCTTGTTATAGCAGATATTAATTTGGACTTTAAGAACGTATACATAAATTGACAACTATCTTTTCGTTCTCTATTTCTGCAAGTAAAGCTGACAGGCGAACCGCGGTATATTTAGTTTGTCAGATCCGCAAGCAGAACTGAAGCGAATCAAGCCATCTCCTACAACCGAATTTGAATCAAGGATGTGAAGAAAAAAGGTTAGGCGATTTTCAAGAAGCCGAAAATGGAGGAACAACGAGTCTGCATCACGTTCTGCGTTAAAAACTAAATCATATGTTTATGGGTGTTTATATGTGAAAACTGTTTATGGTAGTCACGCAGTATTCCGAAACACTGTGTATATGTGGTACCGTCAATTTTGCAACGGATGCGAAGAGACCAAAGATGGCTCTCGCTCGAGAAGCCCTTCGACGCCAATAACAGAAGAAAACGTTAAAAGAGTATGACAATCAGGGAGATATCTCAGAAATGTAGGATACATTTTGGGTCAGTTGTAACAGTTTTGACCAACATTTTATGCGCCCGAAGACTGGTAGCGAAGCTCTTTCTAAAAATGTTGTTTTTTCAGAAAATGAACGCCCGTCGGGAATAGTCCGAATTCAATCTTCAGGCGGTTGCCGAAGCGCCTGAATTGCGTTAGAGAGTGATTATAGGAAAGCATTCATGGGTAAATGGTTATGACGTTCTACAGTCAATAAGGAATACTGCCGCGACATTTTGATAAGGTTACGCGAGAACGTTCGAAGAAAGAGGACCTTACCCTGGGCAAACAACTCTTGGAACCTCTGTCACGATACTGGCGCACGCATCGTTACCGAATTCGTTTTATGTGATGAAAATATCGATTTCTATATTTACCCAACCTCCTCATTCGCCGGATCTGGTTCCGGGCAACTTTTCCGTTCACGAGTAAAAATTATTAGAAAAGACAACGTTTCAAGAGTATAGCAAAAAATCACCAACCCAGCTCGATACCGAAAGACGCGTTTAAAAAATGTTTCGAAGAATGGAAATGAAGCTCGCAAAAGTGCATACCAGCAGGCTGGAGCTATTTTGAAGAAAATAAAAACACTTGGAAGATGAAATACACATTTAATTTTTTACAAATATGTATCATACATTTTCGATTTGCCCTCGTATATATATACAGGGGCAATAAAGGGAGGGTATATATATTTTTTTATGTCATGTTGTGTAAATACAAACATGCAATATAAAATGAATAGGCCGCTGCCTGCACCCGACCCAACGCTAGGGTAATCTCTCTCTGTAAGACATTCTTAGGGTAATCTCTCTCTGTAAGACATTCTTAGGGTAATCTCTCTCTGTAAGACATTCTTCTTTATTGTGTCGTGTGCCTTGAACAGTTGCGCCACCCGAGTCACGTATTATGTAAGGGTTTGCTTCTCCTATTTCCAAGAAAGGTATCTTTCTGCATCTGCATCCCGGACTCCTCTGGGGTGAGAAGCCTGTGGGTGAATCGCAGTGCTTAAGTTCTCGGGAAAAACGAGTATATCAGTGTACACATTTACATCAATTTACACACATTGTTCACACATTTGCACCAATTTACACACATTGTTCACACATTTGCACCAACGTGCACACACTGTTCACACATAAGCACGCATTTGCACCAAAGCACACATTTTTGCATTTGTACGTTTATATATTTGCCTCCACACAAAACTTGGTCACATGTTGTACAACTACCGCTGGGCGACTACTGTGCAAATTCCCTCACAACAAAAAAAGTAACCGAATTTTTCGAGGAATGGAGCCACAAATAGGGAGCAGGCGGGAACTGTTAGCCATATCATGTTCATTCATAGCCTCCCCTCGCCCCCAAACAAAAATAGCATAACATAGTATCGGCAATGACTTATAGACGAGAAGAAGACCTTCATGTGGACTACCAATTTGTCAACGTTTTCTCAACGCCGCAATAATAGACTAGTACTTAAGTGCTAGAACAGCCAGACGACACTGCCATTTCAAGGTCTCATGCAGGTTTAGACGCAGAATGTGGCCGTCTGAGACAAACTGAGTTGTAACTCATCAAGTGTGGCCTTCTGCGCACTGGCGGTCTTCTGAGGTAGATGAAATCACACCAGATGCGTCTTGCTTGTGTTGACAACAAAAGTTTGAAGGTCTCGATAGATCGAAATAGCCTTGAGGTGTCCTCGACCTACGCTAGCGTCTTACCGCTGAGATTATTTGCCAGAATCCTTAACAGGACGCAATTCATAAAAATAACCAGGAACGCAATTCATAGAAATAACGAGAACATGTAGGGCCCAAGTATCGATCTTTGAGGTGTGCCAATATGGACTTCCTCACACGTGGATTCGACATGACCAACCTAAACCACTTGTCTTCTTCCAGATCTAGATAGGACCCGAACCAATCAATTGTTACCGGCACACATCCCAAACACTCTAACACGTGACGGAATAACAACACTCTAACATTTGACGGAATGGGATTATTAGTAGCTCCACAGCTCCAGTCCGCCTTCGTTTTTTTGTATAAAAACCAAGTGCTATCCGCGGTCAAGGTAATGCGTCGATGGTATAGCGCTGTAGCTTCTGTTGCCTCCTATTTTCCTGCATATCTCCTATGCATATCTCTTGTCCTCCCATCTTCTACCGCCTCGGGGATTCGATGTCACAGTTTGTACCTATCCAATCCTTGTACCGTTATCGGATTGACGGGTATATAAAGCCGGATAGTCGGCCGGTTAATCTACCAGCCGTGTCTAGATGTTCGCGTGTAGTACTGTGTCATGTCACGAATATGCCAAAGAAAGGGAAACCCCGTCGCGCCCAGTAATGGAATTCCTATGAGGTGCACCTGCTTTGCGTCTCTCCGACCCGCATTTAAGCGGATTCTTAACTTTTTGCCGCACCCTCTGAGACAATGGACTGCCAGCTGTGGTCATTTAGATTTAAACGCCATTTCCGTCCTTCTATTTGTTGCCAAAGGACAACACTTCGCGGCAGCCTAGCTGCTATGTCAATAGTATCACCATGATGTTTAGCTATTTACACTACCGTAGTAGTGTTGTTACTACAACGCATTCTGCCACAACAGTTTGAAATGTTGATCATTCTTGATGCGACTATGACTAGAACTAGTTCAATGAGGTATCGCCGAGCGAACCTGGACTGTCTGCCTCTCAATGTCTGCCAGCAGTCGATACCGACCGTATAAAGCAAGCACTTCAGCTTCTGACTAGTTCGAACAGCTAGGGGCGATCTGCTTTATCCTCTACAGCCTTGAATAGCAGAGTGGGGCATCAGATGGCTCGCCATTTAAACACAGGCGTAGCTGAATGATGAAGTCTGTTCAATCAGATCACTGATGTTGTTGTGGTTACGCTGGCGTTCACTGTTGTTGATTTCCTACTGTTACTACAACTGCTTGTTGTTTCGCTCTACATTGTGACTGGCGATACGGACGGACGATGACCAGCATGATCGGCCAGGTATCATGTTTGCTGGCTGTTCTTCTAATTTCAAACGCGAAAAATCCAGTACGCACCGGCAACGGACGCCCGGTGGCAAGATCTGGTACGGCGAAGTTGCCCGCACGGAACTCAAAGTACTATACCGCGAAGTACAGTGCCTGCAAGACGACGAGACCGCTCAATCCTGTTGAGCTTGTGAAGGCGCGCAAGTACGCTACGGAAGTGTTCAGGAAGTGTGGCTCAAAATTGGTCATCTACTTCGCGACCAAGCATTCGGTCCCGGCGTATGGTGAGTCATATTGTCGTCGTTGTCGTCTTGTACCAGGTGTTCTTGGAACGACTACGATTACTGCGAATGAACAAAGCAGTTGACACATTACCACCACAAGGGTCACGTCGCTGCTCGGAACCGTGCCAAAAATGCGCGGGTTCGAGCCCCACCGTTGCACATTTGTATTTCTGGGGGTAGTCCGTCTGAATGAAGCAATGTGAAAAACAGTTCCGTGGACGTTAAATCTTGGCTGAGGGTCAGCCCGAATACTTAACTGTTTAGTAGGTAGCGCAATGATTGAAATTAACATTTGCAGTCAGGCTAGCAGAAAGAAAACGATTGCTTGAAGAGTCATCTACGCAAGTACGTAATAAATGGCAAAGAGCAGGTAGCCAGCTTTCTACGATAGCAGTCGGTTGTAGAATGCCCTGTGCAGTTCTTAAAGGCTTGATGTCCACCGACCAGTGAGAAATTAAACGCATGCGCAGCCGGCTTAAGCAAACGTTGCCAACCGGACATCGCTCGACACGTTCGGAGCATGCTAGCTTTGCTCAAGCGTGCGTGAACAGTAGTACCCCATAGCATCTGCTTCCTCCCTCGCTTTGTAACAGGGGGCATCTTCTCCTGGGGAGCAGTCGAACACCTGTTGTATGACAATTACGTCAGATAATAGTTTACACCGATTAAACTGTTTTCGTGCATGCCTCAGTGAAAATAAACTGAAAACAACCTGTAGTCATGTCTCGCTGTAATGTCAAATATAAATGTAGCTGTTGCTCTATTGCACGATAACTTGGACGATTGCGAACGCTAACTAAACTCCTGGACAAGTTAACAAGCTTGTCTAGGAATCCCGTCACATGAGCCGGGCTAACTATTATCAATCGTTCTTCGTCTACCCTTTGTAAAACTTTGCCCAAAATGGAACGTGTATACACATATATATATATATATATATATATATATATATATATATATATATATATATAAGTCTAAATGGCCTGTACTGCTTAAATTGCAGGTATTATCGTAGTAGCGAGGTATCTGTGCACACTTGTGACGATCGGCTTTGCTTATATGGCAGGCGACGGCAGCGTAGTTGTGCGGCAAAACACGACCACAGCCCAGCTTTACAACCTCTCGAGTGTGTTCGTGCGGTCCTTCGCGAACAGCAAAGCCGTTTTGACCATCCGAAACAAGGGCCGACAACGAACATTCTTGAGCAGCCAATTTGCGGAGTTCTTGAGCGTTACCGTTCGCTGTGCATTTAACGGTCGCCTGCTGTCACCACGAGATGCGGACTTCGTCAAGCATGCCATCGAGTACTATATAATTATCCTACTATAGCCAGGTGAATCGTTGTAGTGCTTAGTGTGAAACTTATATATTTATGACGTTTATTTAAATTAAGGCAATGACGTGTGTTTAACATATATATATATATATATATATATATATATATATATATATATATATATATATACATATATTTATTTTTTTGCGGTGTTGCGTTGGTCGACATCGCCGTTTGAAATGGACGTTGTATTGCAAAGCACGAACCACAGGCCGGCTATTGTAAGATCGGGCCTCAGAAGCTGTCTCTGTTGGATCAGGTTGGACAATACGTTGCCCTGCTGCTGTAGCCGAGAAATGTTTCTTTGCTGGAAATAGTTCTAATTTATATATATATATATATATATATATATATATATATATTGACTAATTTTTCGGCCGTTGCATCTTATAATGTCTTTATAAATGTGTTCTTGCGCCGTCAGTTCTGCACGAAGATCAATATGGCGGTAATGCATATTTCCCGCCGTGACGACATCAATCATGACCATACGATCATTAATGCCGATTGATGACTGATTTGAGTAGATTACCAGTGGGACAGGAACCAAGATGAAAGTAGGTTTGACACCGTTGTATACCGCGTGCATGTATGTAAAGAAACTGATATTCAAGCTATTGTTTCTGTTTTGTATCTATGTGTTGGAATATAGAGGACACATACGCGTGTATTCTGTTTTTTTTGTACCTCGTTAGTGTCGCATGTTGTTGTTAATGTCGCATGGTATTATGACACTGGTAAAGGTTAGCGTTTAATTTGTAAGATAGTTGGTTAATCGTAATCAATTAGATGCTGTTTTACTCCACTCATTCTCAACTGTTTAAAAACGAACTGCTTAGATCGTAGATATTCGTGCCAAGTCACCCATTAAGCAGATTTCTTCGTTAGTCCGAGGTGGTTTTGAAGGAGGATCTTTTGAAGGGCATGGCAATCGAGTCCAAGGGTTTTCTCTAACGATTTATATGCAATGTTGAGGCTCCTTTCAATCGCCGCCTTCACACAGCCCACACATTTTTCAGCCTTTGCCATTTTTAGACGTCCCTCTGAATTTGTACAGACTACTATGTCCAGTTCGAAATTATTCTTACTACATATCGTACTTTTTAGGACTAGGGTTTCAGTTCGATTGGTCGATCAAAGCTCTTTAAAATATTCAAATGCACCGTTCGTGCCAAAAGTTAATTCGTACCAAAGGTTAGCTGTACGCCGCCTAGCAATTGCTATTCTCTCGCACTGTTGTTGTGAGAGAATCGACTCAAATGTTCTGCCTAAGTATCATCAGTAAAGATGGCGCTCTCCTCCACATAGGTTAGTATCGAGAGGGCTACTTGAGCAGGTTGCAATCGTTGTTGCCACGCAAAAAAAAGTTGTCATACCTTCCATGATCTTCTCGGTATTAATTACAAGCTTCCAATCAACTTCCGGAAACGGCGCCTTCACGTTGGTACCACACGCATCTTCGGCTCTGGAGCTTGTGAGCGTTTGATAACACAGTGAGTGACGCGCACTTCTACAAGTACACAAACAACGAATTATCTTTCTGTTGTATCCTTAAGTAACTACGTACATTCTTCTCTCACGCGGGCCGTTTCGCGCATCCTTCGTTTAGTCCTAACGTCAGTAGAGTTCAGCAAGCTTAACCACGGAGAAGCCGCAGCTGCAGCAGCCCAACACGGCAACAGCACACTGTGTCTTCACGCCTACCAAGCGAATTTCTACTTCCTTCATCCTGGAAAAGTTCAGCCGAATCGAGCCAAAAAGGCTAGAAGCACACGGAGTCCTGCACGTTCCGCCGACGGATATAAATTCCTGAGTAGAACAAACCGTCCTCCTTTGCAGCACAATTATTATCATATCTAAATCAATTGAATAAGTACGGTGCCATGGCGAATACAGGGTAGCAAACATTGATCTTGTGATATGGCGAATACAGGACAGGAACCGCTGTCAATGCAAATAATGACTAGTCCGCAGTTGCCGACTTAAGTTTGCTTGAGATTTCTTAAGCTTGTATGCAATTCTGCCGCTATGCCAGCTGTAATCTCAGTTTCCACCTATTATGTCGTCAACGTACTGGCCACACGGCAACTCGTTGCACTCGCGCCCGTGCGTGTAGAAGATGTGGTGCGCACGACCATCTTGCCGCATCATGTCGAAATCGCGCTCGCTGCGTTGATTGCAGGGGCCCTCACCCTAGAGGGGACTCGTCTTGCCCCGTTTTCGCGTTAGCTCGCGAGAAAGCCAAGGCCCTGCTTGGGCCGCGTATGCTCCAACATGCGCAGTTGTCGGCGCCGGCAGCCACCCCGGTCACCGCCCCGGACCCCGTACTCCCTCGACCACGCGAATCGGCACCTGGTACCTATGCGGCGGCGGTACGCCGTTTGGTGATTCCAGTCTCTTCGGGCGCGGCTACGGAGCCTTCGGCAACGCCCGTTGAGGTCGTGCTCCCCCCCTTCCGACCGATCCCTGCCCTCCGAAAGTTTTTGCTTCGTTCGATGACGCCGCCATCTATTGAAATGGAGCCCCCTAAACAAGTGGAACGAGTAATGGACGCTGCTCACCGCCCTCCCAAGCGCCGTCGCCAATTGGTTACGAGTTGATCCGTCCCTCAGGGTCGCGCCGTCCCCCGCAGTCGGTCGCGCTTGCCTAATTCGACAGACGACTTTGACCATGGTTCTTTGTCCAAGGCCGCATCACTGCTCGCACGTACCAACCCGAAGCTAGCCGACACGCTTCGAGGTATCGTTAAGGCACTGCGTCCGCTGCTAGCTCTGGCGCCGTTGCTGCAAGGTCTGGTGTCCCCCGCACCCACTTCCCAATGACGGACCCTGGCTCATCTTCCTATGCCCCTCCCCAGAGCGCTTCAGTAGCAAGTAACCCCTCTATTAGGGTTACTTGTCCTAGATGCGGCCGGGACTTCACCCGCCGCGGTCTTGCCATTCATCAAGCTAGATGCCATTCCACGTCTGCGACTGCCGCTCCGTCTCCGACTGTATCCTCCGCGCCAACACTCCCGTCGCAGCCGAGACAGCCGCTGATCGGCAGGCTCAGCCTTGCGTCCCAACAATCAAGGGTGATGCGCGAGGTTCCCCGGGCGGTGAGGCCGTTGGTTGCCGAGCTCCTTTGCGACGTCCTCGACCTTGTGGCGGCCAACAACGACCTCCCCTCGTGGGAGTCGGTCCTGTCATTTGTTTATGTGTTCCTTCAACTGCCACTTCGCACCTCGTCGTGAATCTCTTTGGCAGCGGCTGTCCGATCGAACCTCCGTGCATTTCGCGATGGCTGGCGCTGTGAGTATCGCGTAGGAGGTATTAGAAGCAGTCGATGACGTCCTGAGAGCTGTAGCCGGCTTTCCGACCAGTTCGTCCGCTGGTCCTGACGGCTTTCGCCCGCGCCATCTAAAGGATCTCCTTTCCCCCGGGATCGGACCGACTGGCCGCATCACTTGCCAGAGTGATGAACGTCCTGAGATGAGGCCGACTGCCGGCTGAGGTCAGGGCGATCGTGTTCGGCGCTAACCTATTCGCACTGCGCAAAAAAGACGCATCAATTCGACCCATTGCCTGCTCTTTTGCGTTACTGAGGATCGCAGCAAAGATAGCCTGCCGCAAGGCCAAAGAACTTATTATGGAACAATTTGGCCCGCACCAGCTGGGATTCGGCATGGCGGGCGGAACGGAGACTGCCGTAAATACAGCAAGAACCTTTATCAAGGCAGTCAGTGGTTTGGCGCTGAACACGGCCAAATGCGGTGTTCGCTCCGGAGACAGACCTAGACGACCCCTCATTGAGTGCCTTACTCGAGCTGCTTCCGGGGTGTAAAGTCGTGGCTGACCACGAAATAAACCTTTTTGGCGCACCGGTTCGCAGCGGGCCGACGCCCAAGACACACGGCCTCAATAAAATACTTGCAAGATCGCTGCGGAGGGCGGGGATTCCCTGCGTCCTGGAACCACCTGGGCTTTCAAGAGACGACGGTAAGCGCCTTGACGGTATGACTTTGATACCCTTCTATTAGAGTCGTTTCCTGGTGTGGCATGCGACGGTGACCGACTCTCTGACCTCTTCTCTTGTTGGTCCCGGCGCGTTTCACCCGGGGACTGCCGTTTCGCAAGCTAAGACCTCAAAGATAAGAAAATATGCGCACATAAGTCGGGCGCACCACTTTTTGCCATTCGCGTTTCAGACGATGGGTGGCCCTGGGCCCCTCACGGTAACATTGATCTCTCGGGTTGGCGGCGCGTTACAATACGCGACGATGGACAAGAGGGCCTTCTTTTCCCAGCGACTGTCCCTGGGGCTCCAAAGAGATAACGCGACCTCAGTGCTCGGAACTATGAGAGACTGGATGGACCCGGACCTTCGCGCCAGGGGGCGGGCAGGACTTCCTCACGGGCATGAGTGATAGAGCGGCTACGGCGCTCAGAAGGAGCAACTAGGTCGACGAGCAGCAACGTCGTGAAGCATTATATATATTCTTCTAAATAAACGTCAAAAATAATATATATATATATACATATATATATATATATATATATATATATGTGCATCAAGGTATACATTTGTGATGTAAGAACATGTGCACAGCCCGCTCGGGGAGTAACTCAAGGCGTTAGGTCCAGGCTTGAGATGGTCGGCACTTGGCTGCTTCCGCTAGGGCTACCGCGTGTCCAGGGCGGGCTGCGCCCGTACCGACCGTTGTAGGGGCTAAGGAGTTGGGTACGGTCGCATCCCATAGCAGCAGGTGTGAAAAAAGACATATATCACATGTCTCCGATACATTAGCCCTGAGAACACTTATCGCATCAGCCAATCTAGCCCTTGAGTAGTGCTTCTTAATAAAGTCGCAGCTGCCCCCTTTAGGTAGTTATATCATGAACAGAATCTGCACTTGCAATTGTTTTACATATGCGAAGGTATATGCTATATGTGAAAACATGGTATCTGACTGTATTATAGCGTTTGCATGAAAGGTATTTCCCTCGACATCATTCTTAACTCAAATGCTATTTCAGGCTTTAGGTGCCAAGTTCCCATAGCACACCTGTTCACCGCCTTTTGAAGTGCAAATAAAGCTTTGTTTTAAGTATACATACTATAGGCAAGCTTATTTTAGATAATCACAAATGACAAAATCACGACTTCTATTTGCTCTGAGCATATGTCTCGGCATTTTTCATAGTCATATTTTAGTAAAATGAAAAAAAGCACCAGAAGCGTTCTACAGGACACCGGTAGTGCTAGACGGTACATAGATGACGCTGCACTTCGAGTAGCGCCACGTTCTCACCCGCTCCTCCGTCCACGGGTTCCACCACAATCTGTAGAACCAGGATAGATTCTATAACCCCTGCGATGAGTGCCGCTGTACATTTTGCGGGCTCATTTATCATCATGAGACATGTCGGCCAGCGCCAGTTTTTTGGATGTTTTAGGAAAATATTAGATGCATGTAAGGTAATTGGATTGTGTAACATTATAGAACGGTGATTTGAAGTTTAGTTTTAGACGAAAATGTTGAAGTGATTCATGTAGACATAGCGTACGCGTAAAAGGCGCATATATTATATGTGGAATTTGTTCTTATTAGGCGGTAGCATAGGCGCTGTATGGCAGCAAACGGCATCGATTCGACATCTAACGTACTGTGTTTGTACAAAGTCGAAGAGTTTGTAGCGACGTACATAGCATTTCGACTAGGTGAATTGAAATGAAAAACGAAAAAAAGCGTGAAACTTTAACGTAAGACATAACAACATATTGACATTTTTTGATAATTAGTTCCTTTATGCGCTGACTGGTTCTCCCGCAAACGTAATTCTTGCACAGCTATGTAGGAGAAAAAGACAGAAAAACTACTTTATAAATGTCATCCTCACTGCCAAACAAGACGTTTGGGATTCCATTAAGATGAATTTTTGCTTGCCGAAATTCCGGAGATTATTTCCTCTAAGAACAAAATACCTAGTAATAAGATTCTGGCGCGTTGGCTGTTTAAACATGCGGTAATCGGTGTGGCATTGGTATTCGCTAACACAGGGCAATGTGATACGCTCGCGTGGTAGAAAACACCGACGAGCAAATCGTTTCACAAATTTATCCTACACGCTCTGTCAACATCTCTTTTATCAAATGGCATCCATACTTGAGAGCAATGAATCCAGTATGGTACCACAAAGGTTTGATACAGCTTTAAGTACACATCATGATCCTGTATAATGAAGGAGCGCACTATAAAATTACACATTTTGACAACCTCGGCTATGTGAGGTCTAAACTTCATTTGGCGGTCGATAATTACTCCAAAGCATTTGCAGAGTGAGAATTCAGGAATGGGTTGGCCATTTAGCATATAATGAATAGTATCTGACATCGTCTTTAGAACGGCAGACTTAGAAGTATTTAGTTGCATGTGGTTTTTCTCTGCCCATAAGCATACAGTATCAATCGCTTTCTGTTGAAAAACTATGTTGTTGTTAGTTTTGACTCTGCATAGATTTTTAAATCATTTGCATACAGCATATATGTAACACCAATATCTCCCAAATTTCTATACAAATACTGTATACATTAGGGGGTTAGGCAGGAACCCCGCGAAACACCGGATACACATTTGCCGACGGCGGAATAGCTATCTTCAACTTTGACGACAAATGTACGGTTTTTCCTGTATGCTCTACACCAGTTTATGAATCTGGGGCCGATACCTAACGCTGGCATTTTTTCAAAAGCAGATGATGGTCAACGCGATCGAGTGCACGTGAAAAATCAATGTAAACAACATGTATTGGGTCTACAAAAAGTTTGTTCGGTTTTTTTAATGATTCTCTACGGACAGAACCGAAAAAACTTTTTTAGCATCAATATATATATATATATATATATATATATAGAGTTTTCCAGAATTCGTTTAACAAACTTTGGAATCTAGTACAACTCGGCGAAATAAAAATGTGGGTAGAATGTAATCCAACAGATGCAAAATCCTCCAAAAACGCAGGTATAGTTAAGTTGTTGATGGAGTGACTGTGAAAAAAAAGGAAAATATATATATATATGGGACCGTCTTCTCCGGAAGGCAAATTTGTTTAAGTTCAGTAACTTTTTATTGAGCTTAAATTTCCATTATTACATAAATTCAAACAATTATAACTATTCAGGTAATTTTGCAGAAAAGGCTATCTCCCGTGTCTGTATATATATATATATATATATATATATATATATATATATTGTGATGATTTATTAATCATTTTTAATACGTTTGCACACTCGGCAGTGCTCGCCTAATGGGAGGGAGTTGCGCGAACGCAGACCCCCACTACCAGAATATACATGCCCCGTCTTTCCCAGTTTGGGAAAGTGGCAGGTCTCAGCCCTGCCAAAGTGCAATGGCAAGACCTCCTCCTAGGATCTCCGCTTTCTTGATCACGGAGGTCCCGGCACCAGGTAAATATATGTATATATATATATATATATATATATATATACTGGCTGAAGTAGATGCCATCTCTATTGCACAATATAACATACGAGCGCATCATATTCCACAACTCTGTGATATTGGCAAACCGCTAGAGTTTTACAAGAGAGAGTATGTATTATTATTATTATTATTGTTACATTTTGCCAATAGCTGGCTGCGTTCATCATCAGGGGCACTTAAGTGTACGCCTTAGCAAATCTTTATCTATATCTGTACCTAATTTATAATTTAGCCATAATTAGCCAAATTATACCTAATTCATTATTTGGCCAAAATTAGCCGCAGCGTCTGCATATGTTTTTGTTTGCACAAAAACTTTCTAAGTAAAAAATATGTATACTTATTCTAATTTTTCGAGAAAAATTAGAGAGTTTGTTAACTGTAAAACATGCCATATACGCTCCTTTGTTACATAGATCTATATTCGTCCTTATATTTATGCATAGGCTTGATTATTAATTGCAGAGTGTGTACAATGAATCCGCTTTTAGTCCCAAATGGGCACCCCAGATTTCAAAGCAACGTTTTTGAATAATTTTAAATGATGCGTTGGGCTCCGTTTACCAAGAGCAGATTGAGCGTACGTCAACATGTATTAACACGTCAACACCGGTTTTAATATAGCGCCTATATTTAGTTTTTTCATAAAGTAAATGTGCAGGAATTTTTCATAAACAACACATCTCGAAATTGCCCTCTTTGACTTTGCTATCTTGTTTGAGTGTCTTGTCCAAACATAGTTTTGCATAATTCTAGCTGAATCTCAGTGCTACAGCATCTTATCTCTTCCTTAGAGGCACATGTGCTTGTAGCTTTGTTGAAATGCATTTTTGATTTTAAAATCCCTAGAGAAAGAAGTCAAATGGCGCTAAATCTAACGACTTAAGCGGTCGATTCTGATCGCTCAAAGGGGATATTACATTAGGGCGCAAAGAGGATATTACTTGCGCAGTAACGCTTCTGCTTCACGCGGTGTGTGGCAAGTGGCACCTGTTGTCTTGTCTTGTTGGAACCACATTATTTTGAGAGCTCTACTATCCAATTGAGAGACAAAGATGGGTTATCATGTTTCAATATCGCTTACTAGTCACTGTTTCTGCATCCTCGGCAGCTAAAAATCCGCATTCATGTTTTGGGATACATATTTTCGTGAAGCTCTGGGGGTTCGTCACTCCACATGTGACAATAATGTTTGTTACACACGCGTTTAATGGATAATAAAGGTGATCTTACGTTATGTCTCTGAACCCTTTTATATGATACGAAAGTTAATTTTATGTTATATTTGAGCACGATGCCGAATATATGATCCCGAATTCGCGACCGCATTCTGGCGAACATTCGTGATGCTTTCTGCTGAACGATCTGGGCAAACATATGTCGATGGTTTGACATCAACAATCGACCCAGTTTCCTCATATTTTCCTATCATTCCATTCGCACTTGGAACATTTTGCCTACAAAAATTAGACGCACTTTTCGAATTCGGAGTCAAATGTTCGCCATTCGTAAAATTGTGTTGAACTATAGGAGTGCGTTATTTAGTCGATTAACGATAATTATTTGATATTGGCGATGTTTCTACTAACGTTTAGGGTGTTTAAAGTCAAAGCACAGGAAGCAGAAATAGCGCTACAACTTCCAATGTTGTTGGTATATTACAGAAAGGCAAGCATTTGCTTACGAAGGAAGGCTCAAAAGGCTCGCCAGCGAAAATAACTTAGAAGATTGTCTGACCTTGTTTTGTAAATAAAGGCACTACCAAACAATCAACGTGGTTTCAGAGCTCAGAAATCGACGCTAACGGTATGTACAAGTCTCTTTACAGACATTTAGCGGACATTGGCGCGAAAAGGCCAATGTCTGTACGGCATTGTTGGTGGGAGTAGCTATGACTTCCTTTCCAGCGTAACTCCAGCGTAAATAGAAAATTTGGTGAGATATGTGAACGCCCTATAGAAATATTCCGTTGATCTAAAAATACCGGGCCATAGGAGGTAAGGCATACGATATAAATTAAATTAGGACAAATTTATATTCTTATTTTGTCGTGGTTCATTCAAGGACTGTCAAGGCTTAGTGTTGTTACACGGGCAAGTAACTGCCACTGATTTCGGGCCGATTCGGTGTCGTCCTGGACTTTGCCGGTCTGAGGTACTAGTGAGATGTCGGCTGCTTTAGCTTACTGAGCATCATTATATGAGAGTAAGTGTCCGTAAACGTCATTCGCGCTGCTCAAGCTAGCCGAGAATGGGGTTTCAGCGAATGTTCTGCAACTTCGAATGAAGAACATACTGCAAACTAACCAAAATCTTTTAGAAGACGGGATGGCAGAGCACATGAATAGGACATTTAATCGGCTTTGCAAAGGGCAGCAATTCATTCTGTCAACATGGCGGCTCCCGGACGGTCGAGATTTCTGTGTGTTCTTCTTTTAACATACCTTGTGACACAAAATGACTCAGAAAACATGAATCTAGTCATATTGAACTGGCTCGCAAGCCCGTCTGGAGTCCAAGTAAGTACCAAAACCATTCTGGAAAACGTGGCGGGCGTCTACACGCACCATCCTCAACTTCGCCTCTTGAAGCGAGAGCTGCTGCGGTCTTCGGCAATCGTGCTCCTGCTTCTTTTAGGGGGTGACATCGAAATCAATCCAGGACCTCCATGTGCAACCTGCGGGGGTCAGTTCCAGCAAGTTAAGGACCGGACCATTTGCGAAGGCTGCAACAAACCAGTACACTCTCATTGCGCCTTCCAGATACCCGATAAGTGTTCTATTAGCTGCAAGTCGTGTTTTTGGAAAGAAGTGTCCATTGTTGTCGCCAATAACACGACGGCCAAACAGCCCTGTGCCTGTGCAACCGAGCTACAATCATTAAAGAAAAAGATCGACGAACTCACAAAAAAGATCACTGTGATAAATGGTCTTGCAAAACCAGCTGAGAAGCACCAAAATCAACAGTCATCACAACAGCAGCAGCAGCAACAACAAAGACAACAAGAGCGGCAACATTTCCAGACCAGCGGTAATAACATATACGCACCACCACTGTCAGCTGCTAGCACACCGCGCCGTCTCCGCTTTAACTCAACCGACCAGCACCGCAACGTGCATACACCAAAAGGACGTCCTCGACAACGTGGTAACAACAACTGGCAGACAGTGGGAAAACGTGGTCGAGTATTGCACGTGAACAGAGGCACCAACAAAATGACAGATCTAAAAGCTGTAGAAGATCACGATGTACCAGAAAGACCAAGAACAAAATCGCTTTTCGTTAGCCGGTTACAGCTATCGCATACGGCCGACGTGCTCAAAGAGTACATCGCCCGAATTGTGGGAACGGAGGTCGACGTGAAAGTAACAAAGCTGACAGGCCTGAATCAAGCATATTACAACAGCTTTCATGTGCAAGTGAAAGCTGACGTATTCAACGACCTGTTAGACCCAAACGTGTGGCCGGCCGGTATCCGTTTCCACCCTTTCCGCGGACAGCTAAAGCCATACCGAATCTATGGGATGAGTGAACAGCCTACCAGAGGCGAAAAACGAAGCAGACCAAACGACGACAACTCGATATCAAGTACGCCCAAATGACTGGACGTTGAACCTGCACACAACAACGTAGATCGACACATGTCAACGGACGTGCGATCAAAATGTCTTCTGTGGAATGTCGAATCGCTAGAAGCGCTATGGAAAACCTCAGGGGAAGATGAATTTAACGATTACGACATTCTGCTATTAACAGAGACATTTGTAACAGACAGATCACGTATCTGCCTGCCTAACCATAAAGTATTTCATGGTCTGGCTGTGAAAAATCCTGGCAGAGGAAGACCCAAGTGGGGTGTATGTATCGCAATAAGAGCTACTGAATGGGCCCAGCTATTACGTGCCACAGCACGGCACGTTGTAATAGAAATTACAGACTACTATCTCATATGTATATATAGCCCCCCAGAACGACAAGTAGCCGATATTATTGAAGATATTGGGGAGTGTCTTAAACTTTGTACTAGGCCAGAAAAACATATTTTAATTGGAACAGACGCCAATTGCGACTTGACAAAGCAATGTAGCCGCCGAGCTGCCTTTATAGCAGGGACGCAAGATTTAAGACTGCAAATTGAAAATGACCATACAGAAGTAACACACATGAGCTGGAACGGCTCTAGCGCAGTCGATATTGTTCTGTCGTCAGCATTGCAGCCAGGAATCATAGTTCATCACCTTCGGTCATTACCCTCAGCTCTCCGCAAACACTGTAAGGTAACATTCGACTTATCTCGCGCCCAGGCACCCATCGCGCCCTCAATACCTAGTTGTAAAATAAGTCGATCGCTAAACTCCCACATATTAATACAAGCATTACAATCAATGCAGGACCTCGATGACATAGACTGTAATGAGAGAACCCTCCGCTGGGCTATACACTTATCATCGATTACAAGAGTAAAAAGACGGTACAAGCACAAACCCTGGTTCGACCACGAATGTAAAGTTTTAAAATATGCAATTTGTAACAACAGAGATTATAGCCAAAATAGATTTTACCAACTAGCGCTAATGAGACGAGTTTTTAAAAACATGATACGAGAGAAAAAACAGCACTATGAACAACAGCAACGTCTAAATCTTATACAACTTAGTGTAAATAAACCTTGGCTCCTCCTGCCACGTAGAATAGATCCAGGAAACCCGATTATAAATGATACCGAGTGGATCAGACATTTTAAAAACCTTTTAGGAAACGATTTTATACTTCCACCCAAAGATGACTCAGACGAAACTCTTGTATTTACAGAGGATGAAGTCATAAGTGCAATTATATCGAGACAAAATGGAAAATCAGCCGGGCCGGATTTTATTGTATATGAACATTTAAAAGCTAACGTGCAAACTATAGGTCCCTATCTGACTAGGCTTTTTAACAAATGCACTCGACAAGGCAGAATACCTAACGAGTGGAGAAAAATACTCATGCAGCCTATTTACAAAAAGAAAGGGGATCCTACTGATCCAAAAAACTATCGAGGAATTGCCTTAACTAGTGTTCTATACAAACTGCTTACATCGCTCACAGTAAAGAAGATGTATGAACGCACGGCCAATGATCTGCCCCGTGAACAGTTCGGATTTCTACCAGGGAAGTCAACAGCAGATGCGGTACAGTTTGTGATTGACCACGTAAATGAACGCCAAAGAAACAAAAATATGACGTACGCTGCATTTGTCGACTTCCAAACCGCGTTCGACAGTGTGCCTAGGGACCGCCTTCTTGAAACTCTTCGAGAGAGGTTCAATATTAAGGGCCAACTATTCAATTTAATCCGAGACATGCTGAGCCACAATATTATAACCATTAAAAACGGAAATCACTATGTAGACGAGCCTGTTACACAAAAGACTGGAGTAGCGCAGGGCGACTCTGCAAGTCCATTTCTTTTTATACTGTACATCTCTGGCTTAACAGACCTATTGCGCACAATGAAAGCACCCCATGCCTTTTACGCGGACGACCTCGTAATTTTAGCCAAATCCCGGGATCACGTACGATTCTATTTAAATGAAACCTCAAAATGGTGTGCGGAAAACCGACTGACAATTAATATTTCTAAAACTAAGATCCTTCGCTTCAGCCACGGCGGCTCATATGCCAATGCCGACCATCGCGTCAAAATCAACGGTACTTTCATTGAGCTGGTCAACCATTTCTTGTATCTCGGCGTGACCCTGACGCCGCGATTGACTTTTACTAGACACATCGAGGAACTGCGAGCAAAGGCCATGGCCGCAATTGTGCTACTCGGAGACATTCGAGATGTAGATCTTGACACAGCAATGAAAATATTCAGGATGAAAATTAGCCCAATACTCCAGTACTGTCTTCCAGTAATTGCGCCGCACCTAACACTACATGATCTCAAAAATTTGGACCGTGTAAAGGCGTGTTTTGCGAAACGTGTACTAGGATTACCTAAGAACGCGTCAGCTACCCTGGCATTAGAACTATGCGGAGAACGCACTCTGGTAGAAGATATAGTGCTAGACAAGTTACCGATCAGTACAAATACACTTGAAATGTACAGAACATTCAGAGAGGATCGAAATGTAAACTTTGCTATGTGTAATTATACAGATGGGCCTGCCTTTTGCTCAGAGAAGTGGAAACGACCCTTTCAAAGTAACCGGTCATTATTGTGCAGGGTAACATGGCACGGTTATCACCACTATATGTGCCTCAAGGGTGATTGTTATGATATAAATGAATGTGTGTGTAAGTTTTGTGGTGAGGGCAACATATGTCGCTATCACGTTCTAACATGCCTGGCAATTGACTCATATTCATTACAGGCGCGTGTGAACGAGATTTTTTTATAGTTTCGTGAATCATGTGTATCAATTCAATCCTACTACCAATAACTATGGTGAATAAATATGATGTGTGCATATACAAAGGGCAGCAATCTCCGCCCTTTAGAATATTGTCCGTCCTCCACAAGCCTGGAATCGCCGTGAGGCATTTCTTACCGGGCCGGAAATTTTGAGTTAGCTAGGGTTCCCCCAACAGCCGTTGTCGCAGCATGCCCGTTGACTCTCAGTGGTATGGTTTCTTATCTATTCTCAATGAGCATTGCTCAAAGAAGATTTGATCAACCATAGGGATCAGCCCTCTATTGTTTGCGCGCAGAATAAAATAATAAAAATATAATATTAACGAAATACATGCATTTTATCGTATTGTCGCAAAGCTATCGAGCTGCATATAAAACGAACAGTAGGCCGATGATAAATTAATATACGGAAGTGATCTAGTACTCTACAGGGGCAGCGGGATCCACCTTCTCTGCAGCCCATGTAAGGCATTGAACTTAAGACAAAAACACGGAAGTCAATGAATTTGAAGACGCAAGCCGATTAGAAATAGTTTGACATCACATGTACGCCCTTAGTCGAGACATATGCTGCGCACAATGAAGGAAGCGTACAAAAAACTAATAATCCGCAGAAACTTTCACTGAAAGCAGCGCAAACTTTTCGATTTGTTTTTCAGGAAAGTGGCAGCAATTGCTCCGCCCTTATTAGAAAATGGTAGAAAACGGTTTGCACTCTTAGACATCCTGGCGATTTTCCAGTTCATTGAGCACTTTGAGAAAAGATAAGTTGTACACTGCAGGAGCTACTCTAGACCCAGAGTAAAGGCGATCAGGTAGGGCAAATAGACATAAGCGTATACATTTCGCAGTTCATGGATTTCACTAAACGCGCCATATGTGACACGTGCATTTGAAAAAATTGTGACAGGTTGTGTGCAATAACTCAAGGCACTGAGTACCACGTAGTCACCCGACTAATATGGATATCTTAACATTTTGCAAAAAAGATTTTCTCGCATTATGTACATGCCATCTTATATGCAAAAACAATTAATAGCAACAAACGTAGCAGTGGTGCTGGAGGTCAACTCAGTTTAGGAGAATAGAAATATGCAATAACCATCTTGTTTTCTATTATTCCCCACTAAACCGACCTTCTTCTGACAACAGAGAATCCCTCTAGCAATGCACAGACATATCAAAAGAGGTAATCTTTGTAGAAAACACAAATTATGGTCTCACAAAAAAGAGCAGCCGAGTTCTGGAGATCAAAGAAATGGAAGACAAGAAATATGACTGTATATTTATCACAGACGTTACATATGTGTCCTGGGAAGGCAAACGTTCAGTGGACCACGTCAATAAAATTATATTCTAACGCTCGGTGCCGGATATACTAAAAAAATGTTACCTAAATGTAACGTTCTATTTTAGAGAACAAAACATAACCGAATTTACTGGATTAGGCTTACCACGTAAGATTTTGTTGATGTTTATTCACCAACATTGGTAGATCCTCACAAGAATTACGGATTATGCCGTTCAAGCACGTCAATTAGAGCAGTTCGAGTAGCGAGCTGGTGTGTGTTTCGATACATTGCATTACCTGATATCGGTCGGTGTCAATATCATCTCTTAGTATTTATAATTACATTCGTTGATTTGAAAGCATTTGCTTTTATGAATGACAGTTTAGTACTGGTGGTATCCGTGTCAGGTTATTTTCGCTGCAGTAATTTGTTAAAGATCATCTTTCCATTTGTTGCTAAGAAAAACAGGTCCGTCTGTAAAATTTTGGATCACAAAGTTCCAGGTTTGCTTTTCTGCTTGTTGTTTGTATGCTTTGAGTGTGTCGTGACCAAGCAGGTAATTGCGGTGTTCTAGGTCTTCTACTAATGCGGGCTCGTTGCAGCATTCGCGTAGTTAAAACAGGTTTTGATAAACCATTTGCTCTTCTAAGAAATGCAGTCTTAATTCTGTCGAAAGTCATGAGGTTGTCCAATGTTACCTTGGAGAATATGCGTCTGAGGCAAATATGCTACTGCGGAAAGGAATTTGAGCTTAGAAGGCAATATTACACACAGCATAGTACGACACAATCTGCAGCAGGTCTTAGAGGCTGTGCGGCATGCAAACAAGATGATAGCAATGAAAGATTCCTGCAATAGGTATTTCCAACGTTCGTGGTTACGCAACAAACATTTAAAAAGATACGACCGTTCACTAACCTGGTTTGATGTGGAACGTACAATTTTAAAGGGAAATGTGTGCATTCACAGGTATTTAATTCAAGACGACTCGGCACAGGTAGCAGCATAATTAAGACCAGAATCAGTGTATGAAATAAGCCAGAAAAACGAAAAACTCAAGAGTGTCAAAAGGCTCTGGCTTCTTTTGCCTAAAAGAGCACTAGACTAACGAACGCTCTTAAAAATAGACCACACATTTTAGAACACTGCTGAGAAATTACCTCACAATTTTAAAATCCATAAACAAAATTAACCATATTTCACTTTAGAAGAAGTAAGTATCGCAATTGAACGCAAGGCAAAAAGAAAGCACCCAGGCATGGTCGTTTACAAAAACTTTAAATTTGCCACACTCAAAATAACACTAGTCGTAGCAACGCTTTGTACAACTGCCTGAACGAGAGAAAAATCCGTGAAAGCCACCGAAAAGATAAAAAAATATGCTATATACGCTCGCAATTGAAGAGGTATTTCTTTAGGCACTGCATTTATAAAATAATGACGACGTTAATAGTAAACCGACTTTACGACAAATGCAAGCTTCTTGTGCTAAAAGAACAACACGGTTGCCAGGAAGTTCAACAGTCAATAAAGAACTTTAGAATAGGTTATGAATTACATCGAGACACTCACTTTAGGCACTTAGGGAATACTCAAATTAGACTTAGAATTATTGTTTGCCAAGGCGGCTGCTTTAATTCAATAATTCTAGACTTTTCGCGGACTTTTACGAGTTAGTAGTCGCGGATGCATCAAGCGCCGAACATTTTGAGATATCTAAAGTTTTCCTTACGATCATGTGGCAGCACTTACATTCCGCAGTTTATCATTAATTTTTAATAAGCATTGCTTAAAGAGAAAGTTTGATCAACAACGAGCTTCAAACCGGCGACACCACGTCGTCACAATCAAATGACTAACGTAGCTTTTAAAAATTCTTAAACAGCATTTGGCTGCGTCCCCCGAGACCGACTGCTCGGCACAATTTATAGAGTTCCTTTGCCCGGAAAAAATGTTTAGCATTATATCACATATTTATATATCAATAAAAACTTAGCCCATCTCATTGACTAATATATTCAACAGACCGTTGGTGTCGCATAATAAGGCAATGCAGGCTTATTCTGTTTGTATAATACGTTGCTGGACACAGGCAAACGCCAAAGGTGGTAAGAGCAGAGCATATATCTTGTCGTTATGGCTTGATGGATTCTGAGATGAACCCTTACCTATGAGAAACTATTCCGTGGTGCAAACAGAGCAAAACTAGCCATAAATGTCCGAAAATCTACTAAATTTGGCGTCGTCAACCGCCGCGGCGGACGGTCTGCAGTCGGTGATAGAGACGTAAAAATACGTCATAATCAAAAATACGTCAATCGACTAGTCAACCGCCTCAGCAGCCACGATGTAACACTGACACCACGATTACGATTCTCATGACACAAGGCAGAAATTCAGGCAAACGCACTACGAAACACGAACGAAATTAGCAAAGCGAAAAAATGGTATACAAAAACCAAGATAATTCCTTTACGTATACAAAAACCAAGGTAATTCCTTTACTAATTCCTTTACGTATACAAAAACCAGGATAATTCCTTTACTACTACTACTCTAAACTACTAAACCGTACTGACACTACAGCTGTGCAGCCAGTGCGTTTACGAATCGAAGATCTACTTCTGTACGGCTTAGAGAGGTAAAGAGCGGTAGCATTTATGCCGAACATGTTGGTATATCTAGAATTTCCCCAGCAGTTCTGGTAGCAGTATGACCGTTGCCTCACTCGATATTTTTTTTTATTATCTATTCTCAATGAGCATTACTCAAATACAATTCGATCAACAGCAGGGTCCAAATCGGCGACACCCTAATAGACGACAATGCTCTAGCCCCCTCGATCACGCCGCCACGTGCGACGACCCGCCGTCTCTCTGTGGACGTGCACACGCGTATGTGGTTTAGCTAAGCGGAAGCAGTGTAAGAATACTTCGACGCTTGGACTACTACAACAATGTGTTCCACGCATATCTGGCAGGCGGTGCGCAGACGATCGCGTGATCGCCGGCAATCTCCATCGATCGGCAGGCATAACTGCTTGCAAACATTGATTGCCACCGCACTTTCTTGCGGGGCGAGCGCACCGCGCCGTGAGTACTATGAGGGAAGCGTGACGAGGGAGCAAGCTCTCAGAGACCTCTGTGATCTCTGTGAGAAGCTCAGCGAGCTGATCTTGCGTCAAATTTGTTGTCCGTTGTCTTGCCGGTGATGCTGTATGTTGATGACCGGTCGGACGCGCGGACGGCCGAGACAGATGGAGGTGCCGCAGACCCAATACTGTAGATCATGCGGTAACATCTCATCCCCTGCCGAATGGCCGCCAATAACCACAACAACACCGCAGGCGACGGCGACGATGTCGTCGTAGACTTTGCGCTGCGTCACGCCGCGACGAATATCGGAAATCACTTAGCTTCGTAAAGAAGCGCGTTTTGCTTTGCCCTCCGCATTCGCCCACCCGTTCTTGCTTGTCCTTCTAGCGCCGGCCGAGCGCTTTCTTCATTCTTCTCGACAAAACGATTTGCGACGACTGCGTGCAGTTTGCGTCGCTAGACAAAGTGTTGTCTCGCCCTCCGTTTGGAGCAGTGACGCTGCCGACATAAATCGGCAGCTAAAGCGGCGAACCTCCGGACAAATCGTGCGCCCTATTTATGGCAATGCAAATGTTTCGTTCCCCCAGACTCCGCCACAGCCTCCGCAAGATACGACGGCGGCTGCAACGATGACGACGACGACGACGACAATGATAATGGTGATGATATTGCAGAGGAATGTAAGTTGGGTGCCACGCTCCAGTGGCTTAAAGCTGTGAGCCCTATTCCCCTGTGATTGTAGCTCGTGAAGCAAATTGTTTACTACTACTACTACTACTACTATTACTACTTGGGATTACTGAGTTCGATCGGTTGCCCGTCAACAAAGCCGCGTCACACGAATGCACATCAGCTCGCTAAATACAAGCAATGAAACAATAGAACAATATCGCGGCAAAACAATTGCTTTGCCCGCATTAAATTCGATCTTTCACGTGCGCACAGCCTCAGTCCGAATTCCAACCAGAGGACGTGTTAGCAGAATGATGTTAATATGTAATAGTTATATTCAGAGACGTTTATTTGCATATTAAATAATTGACATATGCAAACTGCAAAACTATAGTGACCATAATTTTGCAACTATTTAATTGCTCCTTCATATGTAAATATATATATATATATATATATATATATATATATATATATATATATATATATATATATATATATATATATATATATATATAATAATAATAAAGAAGTTTTTTATTTTCACATAAAGGAATTACACGTATACTTGCTACTTAGCTACCGGCGACGTATGTGTATCGTGCATTCCCGAAACTTTCTATATATAAAAAAAATGCTTCAACCTCATCTTTTAGATCAAGGAGCAATACTTAACTTTGGAAAATACAAGACACCAAAACACGCGTATATAAACCTCGGAACTTATGTTATTGACAAGTACATGGAGATCTTTAGTAACTGATTGACTCAGTATTAAAATCTTAGTATCGAGGTCAACATCATATGGACTCCTAGAACGTTAGGATGACTGTCGATAAACTTCTTCCATATTAGTGTACGAAAGTTACAGAACTCCACTCTTTAGCACGTGAAGTTGGCAGCATACTATTTTCGGCATACCAGCGGGGCATCAACTAATTCAAAAATTACATAACCCAATGAGACGCCAAATCCAATTTAATCAAAGTGATCGCCTGTGAAATTACCTTTTAGTGTTCCCCAGTTCAATAAATTTGAAATGTTTGCTTAGATGTGGTACTAAACAAAAATCGGGAAGTTCCATTGAAATATGACCTCTAAGCTAAACGTTTAAAGAGTTCTGCTAGAAAGAGCGCGATGGTCCTAAAGAAACAGACGGAATCTATTTTGGACTGAAGCTGAGGTTTGATTTCAGACAAAAAAAGGTTTGTTGAACAAAATAAAAAATAGACAAAAAGTAGACAATCACTTTGTAAGGTACGTGCTCGTAAAATTTGACCGAGTCATTCAAATGCGTAATGGTACCCTCATGACCATCGTCGGAGTATGCAGGTTAAAAGCAAAATATAGTACTGATAATTAAATGGCTAAGATCTCAGTGTTGCTACTATAGTATGAGCATAGATGGATAATATTCGAGACCTAAGATATCATCGATTCGATAGGCGCATATTAGCGTAACCAAGAGCGAGAACCCTTAAGGTCAAACTTTGATGCTGAAGTGCGGAAAGTTTTATCTGTGTACGACCGATGGCGAGACCTCAAACTCTAGTGAGGGCCATGATTACGCTGCTCCTAGAGTTTGTGGCGGTGGTGACGACGATGGCGGCTTTTGACAAGGTCAGCCGTGGTAAAGACAAATGTGCTGACAATGCAGACAACAACAACAACAACAAGAACAATAACAATAACAACAGTAACGACAACCACAGGTTAGCCAACTTTGATACTACTAAAAATGTAAACACCGACGTAAACGAGCAGCAACGATGACAGTTATTACAACAGCGACGACCACTAACTGAATCTACTATTACCCTTGCTGCACCAACAGTGGCAACAACAACCAAGCTGATTACAGCAATCAAGAAAACAGCCAAATGGCTTTGAGCCTCTTGACTCGCTTGCTTGCCTGAACAGTTTTCTTCGAAAACTGTTTTTCGCTCTCTTTTCCTCTCTGTTGTTTTCTTTTGACTTGCCTCTGATCGCATTTATAGGACGTACCCTCCTAAAACATACAGTTGGCAAAAGAAGACGTAATAGATCATTTCGGTTTTGGTTCAAACTGAGTGACTGACTGACTGGCGCCCTATGGCCGAAACGACGAGGACGCCAAAGAAGTTCGGAGACTCGGCGGAGTTCTGTCGGCCGGCAGGTTCGACTACAACCAACCAGCTAAATGGCGGCCGAAGGCAATGCAAAGCGAAGCGCAGCAACAAGGCAAGCCAAAGCATGGCGGATGAATGAATGTAGATCGGCCGCAACGAGGGGTGCGGGAACTCGAGGCCTCCAAGGTCTTGCAGCGAACTTGGAGTTGCCGCACAGTAAGTGGGGGATTTATTTGCAGCCAGCTGCTTTCTGCCCACCTGCCTCCCTTCCGTCTGCCTGTCTGTCTGTATGCCTGTCTGCCCGCTTAGCGTGATGATGACTTGCTGGTTTGGCTTGCGTCTCTAACGAGTGCTTCACGTGTATGTCGATAGCTAACGAGCCCCAGCCTTTCTTACCACGTACTGCCTCTGCTACTCCAGCCGGGGCCTCGTCTTGTTCTTCAGCTAACAACAACAACAACGACGACAACAACAACACCTTCGTAGGCTCACCAGAGCTTCATTTTCTTACTTCCTATGCATCTTCCCTCTAACCTCCCTAGTGCTATCCATTTTGTGTTGCTTCGGCGTAGTAATACCAGGGGGGAGGAGGTCGCTTCCCAATATGCCATTTATCTGTATCGTTCTTCCTTATTTTTTCTTTCTCATTAATTCTCTGTTTTCCTAACTCACTAGTTCTCTATTCGTCTTGACGTATCTGTCTTGCATTTGCTTTTCGCCCTATTCTCACCCACTCTCTCGCTGTGTTTTTATCCTGTCTCTGAAACCGGCGACTCTCAGTCAGAACGCACCTTGTCCCCCCCCGCCCCCCCCCATCCCCCGTAATGCAGTATCATCACTCACAGTTCGGCCTAACATTGCCGCTCATCTTCTGCTCCTTTCGCCCATCTCATTTTGCTTTTTTTCTATTTCTCTCACTCTATTTATATATATATATATATATATATATATTGCGCCCCCCCCCCCCTGCGCCCCTTAGTTAGAAGCCGCACAGCATGTTTGTAGCTGCTGTATGCCGCCCGGTTGCGCACGTGTGACTGACTTTCTCTCTGTACGTGGACGTCGGTGTGCGTGTCAGACGGCGCTATTCCGATGACCTAGACGGCTCGGGGTGCTGCACTTGCGAGCAGTGGGGTGGATAGGTAGTCGAAACGGGAGAAGTATTTATAATTTTTAAGCTGCCGCTCTCCGCCACGGGTAAAACTAGCTTTCGCATCGTCAACCCTTCTACAGCTGTTTCCCTATCTTCTTTGCTACCCCCGACCCCTTTCTGGCTTTAGCCTCCAACGTCAGGAGCGCCTAGAGTGCGTTCTTCTTCTTCTGTTGTTGTTGCTGTTTCCCTGTTTCCGCTTACTTCGCTCTTTCATGTTTTTTTATTCTTGTTCCAGTGATTCGTCGTTTGTGGGAACGGGTTTTCGCCGATCTCCTTTTTTTGACGATCGCTATTCTTTCTTGCCTGTACCATAGTTCGTCCGTGTGTTGGCGTTTTCGCCAATCGCTCGTGTTTGCCGCGCTTCATACGCCTAGCTTTGCTGCTTTCGTGTTCAAAGTACGCAATCTCAGCGATGCACGCAGCTATTCCTCTGGCCGCCAGCCCGCCTGCCTTCCCGCACACACACAGCGCTGTGGCGGCGTTTCACCGTGAAGTTGTTGGCCACCATCGAGCGAAGGCAAGCAGTAAGGATAAATAAGTGCTCCTTTCTACACGGCTTCCCCGTGTTGTCTCCTCCTCCTAGGGCAACTCTTCGATCCGCGGGAAATCGGAGAAGAACATCGAGATAGAGTAAAGGTGGAGATTGAGAGGTAGAGGAGAAAGAGAGGCAAGACACAGACGGAGGATGTAGAGGGCGCTTTGAAGCGGCACAACTAGTGAAATAAATGACGTAGCGCTTTTCTTACCTCAAGCATTCGTGGCTTCGTGCGCTCTGCTCAAACGCACTAAAGCCTTATACACGCAGACGAGCTTCTTGACGCGTTAGGTAGTGCTTTCGCTGTTTCTCGCTTAACGCTGGCATTTTGCACTCTGCTGAAACGCACAGCCCACCGTACGGTGTTAACGGCGCACGGCGACATACGCGGCTAACTGAAGAGATCGGCCCATCCATGATGTTTTACGCGGAGCCCTTTAAAACCAGAGTAAACGAGGCAGTGCTATATTCTCCAGCGGTGTCCCCTGATGCGAACCCTCCATCGGGCGGTTGGAGCCTCCCTCTCAACGACTCCGCTCATTGGCGCGGTCTTTTTCGGCGCCTTGGAGAATACAATTATCGGCAGCGGTCTGTGAGCCTTAATAGATGCATCATTTAGCTAAGGTAAACTTTCTTTGTACCAGGCTGCGTGGTCAAGCACGTGGTTAGTCATTTACTAACTAAACGTGATAAATGAGTCCGCCTGGTGATGTAACTCAGATGCGTAGATCTGGTTACATTTATCTACTGAAACCCTAAAGAAACGTAATATAAGCCCAGTGTGCCCTGGCTGGGATAGAAAATAAGTGATGTCATATGATAGGTGTGGCGAGCAAAGCCAACCAAGGACTTAACACTGGCGATTGGAATGCCATGTTGGCCTCAACGTAGTTTACCAAGACGCTGTAGTTGCGTCTGTAAGTGTGTGTGTATGTGTTATTTTTCTTCAGATTTCGAGACATCGAAATGAATTATAGCGGCCGACGGCGTGAGAGACCGGGCAGATAGTTCGGCGAGGCAGCGCATTGCTAAAGGCAGTTCACTCACTCTATGATCACAATGAACGAATGCTTTTTTTTTACAGTTAGGGACCAGCAAGTGTAAAATTCTATAAAAAGACCGTAAAAAAAGACCGTAAACTTCTATCAGCCAACACTAAGAACAAGCCAATTGAATTATGCCTCGCCCTTGAGAATGCTCAAATAAACAGTAACGACGCACATAAAGCTCGAAAAAGGATCCACGACTTGACCTAGTGGCTTTTAGGTACATCAAGTAACCGCAAACTCTTTCCCTTGCATCTTGGAGCTTGTCTATTAAAAATAAATGTTTTCCTCTCCTCTATCGCTCTTCTTTTATTGACATGAGCAGTGGGCCAATGCAGTGCACAATTACATTTACTATTGCTGCGGTTAGAGTAGGATCCCATGGGATGTTTAACGACTTGATTAGGTCATCTGCGTTCGTGGCAAGATCGGTGAAGCGACCCATAATGAACTTGAGTAAATAACCCACCATATGGTTTTGTCTTTGATGTCCACTTTTCTTGCAATGCGTGTTTGGCTTCATTCAAGAAGCTGTCCTTATGATTAAAACTTAAAATTACGCTCATGAGAAAGCCACCAACAATGACTTCACCAGGAGATCTTGAGGAACCCGTCAAATGCTTTGACGCAGTCTGTCAAGACAGCGTATAAATGGACTCTCGGTTTTGTCACAGATCGTTATATCTCTTACTAATTGCACTACGCGTTGTCGTTAAAAACAAGACAATGCCTAGCTCAAAAAGCTGGTGCTATTTGTCCCCTTCTTATTTAGTTTAGGAATCACAAAGATAGTTCGCTAATAGCGGTTCAGACCCAGCTTAATGATGCTTGAGGACACCACGTGCCTTCTCCATGTCCAACAAATGTCGTTAGCAAAATTCTATAGATCTTGGATCACCCCAGGACACGCTCGGTGCACATCTGTTACGCTATATAAGCTTGCAGATCTTAAGGCCGGACCGCTAGGAGTCTCAAAATCTTAAATATACAAGTACGAAAGACATCGTAAGAAGCCACTGCACTTTACAGAACGTTAATTAAAGGCTCGAAGATTATCCGGCACGTCAAGAAGTCTGTCTATTTAATGCAAGTAAGTCAAGCGGACTTAACCATGATTCCAATGCTTAATGATGGCCCGTGTTAAATTCTAGCTTCTTCCCCCAGTTTTCTAAAGCCTATGCTAGTCCTTCGGAAACGAGAGATTCACCAAGGGAATTATTTGCTATTTTATCACCTTGCAAGTCTCTTAGCATTAAGCCACCTTTCTGGCTAAACTAGCGTCTGCACTTTGGGTAGATGTATTGTGAATAGGTATAAATGACCAAGGTAACGTTAGAAGTGTGATGAGCTACATATGTATATTACCGATGTGGCTAGCCAGATATCAACACATAAAGAGTTTAGTTGCGAAATAGCGAGTTGTTTAATGGAGAACCTTAGCACCGGCGTGTTCGAATCAAAACGGTTCTTTGTCTGAAAAGCATTCACCATTGGCTAGCAGATGACTATATCATCTCTCTAAATCGTCGCATTAAATAAGTTGGCCCAAATCAAGATCCTGTAATATAATTTGTAGCTTTGACATTCAATAGCATGCAGGTTTGCTCATAAAACAGTCAGCATCGAGAGAATGCGGCATAATCTTGTTACGAAATCTACCATGGTTGTATTCGTGATATGAATACCATAAACCGTCTTCCCCGGCTCCGATGACGAATGCCCATCGTGTTCCGTTATCGTTTCCAATGAGTTTAAGCTTGATGGCCTACTTATTAATAGAAACGTGTTTCCTGCTGTCCCTGGTTTGGGCAAAATAGGGAAACCCCTGAGGCTAGTTTTCTACACTTGTGCTCTTTAAAGGTGAGGCTCCGTTTAACAAGAGGAAATTTATTGCACATAATCCTTATAGAAAAGCTGGCAAAAGTCTGCATATTTCGGACCCACTTTAACTCCAAAACCGCTTTTTCGTGAATAGCTCTAATAGTGGCCCTCATGAACTCTTTGAAAGGTTTATTGGAGAAACGTAGGAACATACTAAACGTTTGGGTATATATACAGGTAGTTCAATAAGTTCTTAGAATGAAAACCAAGAATTTTCCAAACCATGTTTTTAAATTTATCTTATTCGATATACTCCCCGAGATGCTCAATACACTTTTCCCACCAAGATTTCAGAGCTTTTATACCTCTTAAGTAGAATTCCGCGTCTTTAGACTGAAAATAGGCATTGACAGCAGCCTTAACCTCTTCATTGCTGGAAAAACGCTTTCCACCGAGACTATTCTTCAAATGTTCGAAGAGGAAATAATCAGAGGGGGCCAGGTCTGGAGAATAGGAAGGTTGTTCAATAAGTTCGAACCTCAGTTGGGCCAGTTTTGCCGATGCTTGCCGGGACTTGTGTGCAGGAGCATTGTCCTGGTGAAACAGGACAACCTTCTTCTGCAAAGCGAGCCGTTTCACGATGAGTTCTTGCTAAAGGCAGTCCAACAGTCTTGCATAATATTCTCCTGTGATCGTTTTACTGCTCTCAAGGTAGTCGACCAGCATTATTCTACGTTGGTCTTAAAAAACTGTAGCCATCACCTTTCCGGTCAATGCCGTTGTCTGCACCCTCTTCGGAGGTCCTTCATCAGGTGCACACCATTGGCAAGATGCTTCTTGGGTCTCGGGAGTGTAGTAATGGACCCAGCTTTCATCGACGGTCATGAATCTGCGCCAAAAATCCGACGGATTGTTCGACATCTTGGCCAAATTTCGCTGTGAAGCGAAAACAGGCGCGTTTTTTTGGCCTTGGTTGAGCAAATGCGGCAGCCTTTTTCTCTAAGCTCTTTCATCTTCAAGTTTTCGTATAGGATAAAATGCACACTACCTAAACTAATTCCTAATGCCTCCGCTATCTCCTTAATGTTCATTCGCTTATCTGTGCCAACGATGTTTCGCACTTTCTCTATGTTTTCCTCATCAGTTGCCGTTTTTTGGCCTCCTGGACGTAGTTCATTCTCGGTGCTCCTGCGACCTCTTTTTAACACATTAATCCAGTTGGAAACAGTGGCAAAACATGGCGCAGAGTCACCGTACGTCTCGTCCAATCCAATTTTTACTTGGGTCGCATTCCAACCTTTGAAATAAAAATGCTTGATAACCACTCGAAACTCTTTTTTCTTCATTTTTAAAAATCACGCCGATACGTTGCACGGGAAAAGCTATCAAACGAAATCGCAACGGCCAATCACCATAATGAACATAGGAACTGCAACTTTTCGACTGCTAGCACTCAAAAAGTTGCAGCTCCTAATAGCGGTGGAAGCGCGCCAAAATTCGAATTCTAAAAAGATCATTCTAAGAACTTATTGAACTACCTGTACTTCGCAAGGATGAGCTGGGGTGCTGCGAGGTTGATATCGGTATTACGTGTGCTGGGGTTGTCACCATCGACGCGCTACGCGGGACCGATCAATGTCATCGGGT
Source organism: Dermanyssus gallinae (assembly GCA_003439945.1). Taxonomy (NCBI): domain Eukaryota; kingdom Metazoa; phylum Arthropoda; class Arachnida; order Mesostigmata; family Dermanyssidae; genus Dermanyssus; species Dermanyssus gallinae. Next base: position 458,568 of record QVRM01001414.1, read on the forward strand.
AATATGTGCATTTTTCTCCAACCGGTTCTTCTACCGAGCCAGCGCTCGCTACTTACAAATAATTAAGAATTAATCACTGATATCACAGTGGGTGGACCTTCCGTGAAGTCTGTCCATATGACCGTTTCCTTCAAAATATCCACAAAAATTCAAGAGAGCGTAATTATGGTCCATCCTTAAATTTCTAAAATCTGATCATAAAGCGATGGCTGCAGCCCTGGCTGCACTTAATTGGCGTCTCTTTTTGTGCAGTGCCAATCATTGGAAGCCAAGTACTGCTCTTTTCTAAATATCATGTCCGACCTTGTAGAAGGGTATACTCCAGAGATGGTCCAAGATCATTCTCATTACAGGATTGTATGGACAGAGCCGCTCGAAAACTGAGTAGTAGTGTACCCTCCTTTTGAAACTATAAACGCCTCTCGCGTAATTGGTCACGTAAACATTGCGTTGTTGGCGCTTGGAGGCAACTAATCGGGGATATCTGCGATGCAAGGAACTTCTTTCGATATGCAGGCCGACGTCTTAAACTACAGACCGGGGTAGCGCCGCTTATACATGAAAAAAGCACCACAGTAGAAGACGGACACAAGGCTGAGGTTCTGCTGAATGACTTCAAGAGTGTCTACATACAGCCTCAGAACGTTTCCATCTGGAGCATTAAGCAAACGGCCCGCAACACTCAACGACATTGCGCCTATAGCTTCTTATCCAAATTTAAGACAATCAGCAACACGGATTTACTAAAGGACGCTTGATGGACGAAACCCAATTATTAGAGGTCTCTCATGACAGGACCCTGGCGAGAAATCACGGGTCTCCGCTCTACACCGTTTACCATAAGTTTTTGCGTGCCTGCCAATCGGGTTGACTGTCAAATTTTACTAGTAAAGATGGAATGGAATCGCTAGGCATCAGACCTAGGGTTCGAACTCAATGCCGAGCCTATCTCACTGATAGAAGCTTCAAGGTCAAAATAAAGTGCTATGTCTGGTACTGCTCCGTGACCCTCTGGAGCCCCGCAAGTTTCCTGCCCAGAGCTGCTTTTGTATGCAGTTTTTGCTCACGACCTTAAACTCGTCCTTGACAAACTCGATGTGATTTATTAGCCGAAACCTTAAAGATATACGTTGAAAGTAGACAACAAAGCCAAGGCGGGCTACAGAAGGCAATTGATTCCGTACTAGTATGAGCTCACTTAAATCGAACAGAAATATCAACTTCTAAATTAGCCGTGCTGAAAACAACGTCTTTCCTGAAAAAAAAATTGAACTGTTCCAGCGTGTGCAGGATCAATTTGTCAATCGCATGGTATCGCAAAGTTAGGCGTAAGAGCCTCATACTCTAGAAGTGAGTAAGTACCAGATGCAAGTTGACGTAAGACTTTTTAAACAACTAATCCGGAGTAATAACATAAGTACCTTTTTCACAGTACGTGTAAATAATCTTAATTAATTTGTGTTTAAACTGTGTTATATTGTGTTTTGTAAGATCTTGTTTTTCAAGATATCTCTGTGAAATAATGTCGAGGCTGGGTGTACCCCTAGAAACACCCCGTTCCCTCTTGGAGATGAGTTATAACATTGAAACGGCAGCTGTGCACCGTTCAACACGACGGCGGCAACAGATCTCAACGCCATCAGCACAGCCTACTGCCCCAGCCATTGCGTATATCTACAGCGGTGGATTGTTTAGTCTGGAAGAATCTAAGTGCGATGGATTCATATGGATTCATTGTGAGAACAGAATCAATAAGGAAGCATTTGATGCGCATCTCTCAAACATTCTGGGTGACCAGCAGAATCAGAACAGCTGTGATAATAACGATTGTGAAAATGTTAAGAAATCTTTGTGTGCTCGTAAAAATGTTCTCGACGATCTAAAATGTATGAATTTAAATACGGACGAAACTTGTGTCGACAAATTCAGAACCATATGTATTAAATTGAACAGGCTTACAGCACAGCCAGTATTGCATCGGTTATTGTACGGAGTCTTGTCGCAGTCGATCACACGAAACTGCAATAGTGGAAGATGGCGAGGAGAAAAAGGGGAGCAGCAGACAACGCCCGGATAGTGGAAGATGGTAACAGCAAAACGTCAACGCGCGGCAAAAGAAAGAAACATTGCGATATTAATGGCCATGGAGAAGCAACTATGCACATTAAAAAAATAAAAAAAATAAACTATGCACACTACAATTGAATATGCTTTAGGTGAGTTGCGCCGCGATACTCGTCGATGCAATCTAGCCATTCTCCATTCGGGATTAAATGATGTGATAAACAGTACTGCAAGAAAAGGTTTTTTAATTTCAAAAGTATGGTTCGAGATAGAGTGTGCGCTTAACGATCTCGTCGTGTTTCGCCTACAAAAATATTATTTGACTAATCGTGTGCTTCATTTCCATTGCAGTGGGATATGAGGACAGTAGGTATATTAACCAGCACTTGAGATGTTAATTCTCTTATGAGTACCATTGTTTCCGAAAAGTTTAGTTATATTCAAAAGAAAACCAAAAGTATGCATACTGATAGAGTGCATCTTAGAATCCATGGCGCTTGTTTGGTTGCTAAGCATATCTCTCGTAAGATAGCCAACCACCTCGGGACATAGCCGTCCACTTAAATCTTGTACAACTATCATATAAAGACGGTCATAAAATGGCTGAACAAATTTCGTATTTTCGGGACCATTTAATGGCTCCACACAAACAGAAAATAAAATCTGTTTCCATCGATCATCCATTAAAAATGATCAAGTCTTCTTTCCCGGAACCGCTCGTTTACAATTGGCACCACTTTCCCCCTCTAGTACCGAAACGAATCGCCCCATTAAATCGAGCCGTACCGCCTCCCACACCTTCCCCGTGGCTACTTACATTCTAAAATTTTATATTTCAATGCACGCTCGATGGGAAATAATGATCGTGTTCAGTTGCTTAATTTATATACCGCCATACATATAATTGATATCATTTTTTATAACTAAAACATGTCTAAATATAGGTCGAAGACATCTTATTAATAGTGAATTAATCTGTGATAATAGTTCTTCAGTACTTCACTGTAACCGGGGCTCTCGAGGTGGTGGTTAGAGGCTTAGTTAGAGAAACGTTTAAGTTTTGTGAAGTCAAGTAAGACGATGATGTTGGATCATTAGCGCTGAACGTGTTTTCAAAATCAAGCTTAATCAGGATGACATGCTTTTATGTCAATCAGGATGACATGCCGGAGCGCAAGGATCGCATAAAAAGAGTATGCATTTTGGAAGTATATGTGATGGTGCTAAACCAATTCTAATTTGTTGAAGATTTTAACCTTCCAAAAATAGACCGGCAAGATGCGTCTCTTTTAGATTTTTAAACTGCGGGGGCTACTTTTAGAAATGCTTGTATAACAAACGGTTTATATCAGCAAGCAACTGAATTTACACGTCCACCAGTGGATGCAATAGACTCAATCGACAAGGCTGGGCCAGAATATGGCATAAACTCAAGTTATTTATCTATTACTACAAACATTCATCTGTCGGATGAAACAAGCTCAACTTTTGTACCAAATGAAGACCCCAGGGGACCTGATTGACTTGGTTCTTACTACCGATCCAGGTTTAATAGAAGATATATCTGTTTTTAAATATCCCATGCCATCGGACCACAACGCAATTTCTTTTGACCATTTATTGGACTTCGAATGTCCTCCTACTGAAAAGGAAGGGTATAATTCCTGGAAAGGTGATTACGACTTTTTTTTTTTTAGATGACTAACTGAAAACTGCGGTTGCACACACGGACACCACTGCAGGGAGTCCCTGCAGTTGTGGGCCGGTAGTGTGGGGCTCCAACCCACCAAAAACCAGTCGTGTCCCCGTCCCCCAACTGACTGGGAACTGCTTACGCATGCATTAAACAGTCAGAGGGGGCGAGTCTTCTTACTCCTGACGAAAGTTGTCCCTGGGAGCCGCAGGGAATCGCAAAAGTCGCAGCTTGTTGGCCGCTGTCTTAGCTTGTAAAATCTTGTTTAAAACTGCTGTTGTCAATTTCCAGTGTTCCAGGGATTCTGTCATCTTCATAACGACGTCGCGTAGACTAAAAATGTGCGTATTTATTAGAGTCCTCAAGGGGTGACGCTGTTCCGCCCATGCGGGACACACCAGAGCTGTGTGCTCTAGAGTGTCCTCGAGTCCATTGCCGCAGTGGACGCACGTGGGGCTGAGGGCCTTCCCGATCCTGAATAGGTACGACTGAAAGCCGCCGTGCCCCGTCAAAATCTAGGTGGTGTGGAAGGTGAGCTCCCCACCGGGCCGGTACAGCCAGTCCTTGATGTTAGGGACCAGCTTGCGGAGACTGGCACCTGGGTCCCCCTCCGCCAGGCCATTCCACTCCCCCTGCTATAGCTGCAATGTGTGTTGCCGTGCCTCTTCCATCTTGAGGCTCTGGTCGCCCCACAGGCGGCGGCGCTCTTCCGCCTTCAGGTCCTATGGAATAGTGCCCGCGAGCACGAGCTGTGCTAACCGTGCGGTACGCCATGGTGACCCTAAGTACTCCGACCCGTTGAGCCCGCCGTAAGCGGGCTCTATTTGCCTTAGTCTTCAGAGCTAGGCTAGGTTGGTAAGCTAGGCCGGAGCCCCGTATAGGGCGACTGACTCGGCCACGGACATAATAATCCTTCTTCTTGTTTGTTTAGGGCCGTAGGTGTTTGGCATGAGGCGCGCGAAACTATTAGCGATCTTCAATGCCCTCTCTGACGCCCGCCGTATGTGTTCAGTACCCCGGAGGCCCCGGTCCAGGAAGACCCCGAGGTACTTTGTAGTATTGACTACAGCAATCTCCTGGTCCTCCAGGACAAGTTGCGGCGAGGGCAAGCCCCTCGGACCCACTAGAAGAATAGCTTCGCTTTTAGCGGGGGCCAGGGTAAGCCCCGCTATTTGCATCCAGTGCGCAATGTCAAAGAGGGCTTCATTTGCACGCGCCTCAAGCTGGCCCATTGTCCGGGCGGGACGGTGAGGACCAGGTCGTCGTTTATCGCTGCAATGGTGGAGCGACCTTTACGAAACCTCGGAAAGGAGGCTGTCCTCCTCCGCGAACTCTCGGACGATGGACTCGAAGGCCTTGGCCAGGAAGCCGAGAAGGCATATGGGCCGGTACGAGCCGGGGCCCTTAGGTATTAGCACGAGGTCCGCGGCCTTCCATGTGATAGGGAACAAGCCCGTCCGAAGCATCTCCGTCGCCGCGGCGGCCACCGCCTCTGGGTATTCCTTCAGCAGGAGCTTAACCGCAAAGACGGGGCTCCCGTCTAGGCCCGGTGCCTTGCCCGGCTTGAGGCGTTCCCCCGCTGCGAGCACTTTGTACGGGGTTACCTCTAGTATGCTGTCCTCAGACTCCCTTGTGTCTTCTAAGTACGGGGTTCGGTCAAAGGGCGGGTGCCGCGGGAAGAGTGCCGTAACTGCTTCCCGGGTTACCTCCGACGTAAGCTCCACCCTTCGTTTGAAGGAGGGGAAAACCCCGCACCATCTTATACGGGCGGCCTCATAGGTCGTCCTCCAGCTCTTCGAGAAAGGCTTTCCAGGAGCGTTCCTTGCTCCTGAGGATTTCCCTACGCAGGCAGGCTCGCAGCCTTTTATATTTCGCGCCATGTTGCAGGGCGGCTTGCCCCTTAAGCGCGGCTCGCCGAGCGCGGGTGAGGAGACGCCGTGCCCGGATGCACCTTTTCCTGAGGCCTCCTATTTTGCTCGTCCACCAGTTCTTCGGGGTCCTTCGATGCAACCGATGTGTTCCGCGGTCCGTGACGACTCTGCAGACGGCCTTGAGGAGGTTTTGGAGGCCCGCGGAGGTGATTACGACTAAATTATAGCAAACCTAGAAACTTGTTTCATGGAAATATATGTTTCTAAACTGTGATACCGTAGATAATATGTATAATTGTTTTGTTTATCAGTCGTTTGTTAGGTATGGCAATAAGCTCTTAAAGAGAAAAGGGGATAAAACAGCACTAAAAACAAGTACTCCGATTATTACTGATGATATCTCTATCTTTGGATGCTTTTATAAATGCCTTTTCCTCTGTTTACGTGGCCCAGACAGGTCCAACGCAAGCACTTACTTTCTCCCCACCAACGTCATTAAGGTGTCCGTATTTATTTGTGTTGGAATATAATACTTTAATAAAAATAAATAAGCTTTCATCTAAATGTAGCCTCACCCTAGACTTTATTCCTCCATTAATTTATAAAATAGTGGCGCATGTTATAACTGAGCCACTCTCATTAACTTATGCTAGGTCCTACAAAGATAGTGTTGTGTCTTTTCCGACAATCTGTAATTACGCCTGTACATAAAAAGGGATCTGAGTCAAATGTTGATAACTAGAGACCCGTGGCACAATTATCAATAGCATGTATGTTGTTTGAAAAATTACTTGCGGATTATTTAACTTCATCCCGTCTGAGGAAGTGCTTGGAAGATTGGGCCATTAATATTAACCTCAAGAGGCGGTCATTTGCTGACCATCAAGAACGCCTCCTCATACTAAAAGCACAACAAGAACCCCACCTCATTATACGACAGCCTCACAACTTTACGAGCTGTCCAATCCCATCTGAAAAACTCTTGGGCCACTTTCAAGCAGCTTTCACCCACGCGGATACGGTACCTCTCGAGATTCCTATTTCGTACGAGCTCGAAACTCCCGAAAGATTTTTCTCTGAGGCTCTTGATGAACCGTTTAGTCTAGACGAAGCCAATGTTGCTCTCGCTCGTATACGAAATAACAAGGCATTCGGGCCAGATCTTGTAAGGAATGAACACCTTCGGCAGGGACATCTCCTCGTCCCTTTTTAACAGATGCCTCTCTGAGGGCGCTCTGCCAGCCAAGTGGTATGAATGCCTTCTTAAAGTAATTCCAAAAGGAAAAGGAGATCCTTCGGACCCTGCTGCATGGCGGCCGATATCAAAAAGAAGTTGTGTCTACAAACTACTCTCAAGCATACTGACAAGACGTCTCACGGATTTTCTGACAGCACTGGGGTTTCTTCCAGATGAGCAGCATGGCTTCAGGACCGGGCGTTCCACTATCTCAGCCTGCGAAGTACTTCTCGAGCAGATCACAATCTCATTAAACCGGAAAAAAACTCCCGTTGTTTGCGGTTTTTATTGATTTAAAATCAGCCTTCGACATCGCACCCCGTAACATTGTCTTAAAGAAGTTGGGACAGGCCGGAGTCGGACCGCGAATGCTCACTCTACTCTGCGCACTTCTGAGGGCTAACCAAATTATCCTCGATGATGGTGTGTGCGAGCATAACACGTTTGACCAGACGACTGGGTATCCGCAAGGCGACAATCTCAGCCCATTGCTATTTATAACGTTACTCAGTGATCTGCCACGCATCATGAAAGAGCGGCACTCAACGGTCATGACCCTGCTCTACGCAGATGATCTGGTAATATTCAGCAGAATCCGTACTGACCTGCAGGCTGCTCTTTGCTCACTGGATGAATATTTCTCGCAGAATGGCCTCATAGTAAACGTGTCAAAAACCAAGGCTGTTAAGTTTCGGCGTGGCGGGCAACGAGCCCGCGCAGATAAACTGCGATTTCACGGTGAGCAAGTGCAGTTTGTAGAGACCTTTTGCTATCTCGGGGTAATTTTCTCGTCTCGAGGTACAACTTTTTCACAGCATGTAACTGAGCGTTGTAGAAAAGCACTTATCGCGGCAGCGGGTATCAAAAACCCAACACAGTTGTCAGTCCAGACGGCCATGACATTATTTACGCTCAAAGTGGCATCCGTAGCTGCTTACGGAATTCAAGTGACATGGAAACATCTTAGCACTTCGCAGTTATGGCAGATGGATAGGGTGAAGCCAGCCTTCTTGAAGCGAGTACTTGGCCTTCCGTAAAATTCGCGCAACAGATTAGTGTACATGCTCGCGGGTTCAGTATCATTTATTGATGGACTCGTAGAATGCTTTAATTTGCCGCAGACAGTCGCTCTGGAAACGTTTCGGCATGAGTATTCTCAAAAAGTGTCTCTAATTCCCAGAGAGTTTTATCTATCACCAGCTATGACTAACCAGGCCTGGAAGGACGCTCTCCGGCCATGTCGTCACCTCACTACTCGCTACAGTGTTCACGGATTTCATCATCTACTATGCCGGTCTGCTGGGTTTCATGAACCCAAGGAGGACTGCAGATGCCGTCGTTGTGGCGGCCCATGTCCCCTCTACCACCTACCTGATTGTACGAAATCTGTGTCGCTTTCTCAGCTTGAGCGAGAATGCTCATAACTCATTTTACCATGTTTGTTATATATACTATGTTCGTATTTACATACCCAAACAGAGTGAATTTTAAATAAATAAAAAAAAATTAATATTAACAACTAAATCTTGTATATAATATTTCTAAATTTTGCGCAGAGTAAACAGCATTCGCGATCTTGGAATAACGGTAACACCGGAGCTATTTTCACATCAAGCAAACTATTAAATCTGCTGGTCTTATATGCAATATTATATTTCGTTGCTTTATTATGGAATATCCAATGTTCTATGTCCGCCTTTATAACAGTCTTGTAATTCCCTAAAACTGTGAAGCCTGGCGGCCGTATTTAAAGAAACAAATTGATGCAATTGAAAAAGTTCAGTCTAAATTTCTTTGATGTGTTACATTGAAATTTAAGGTAGAGCGTCGCCGTCTCGACTCACTACCTATATCAAAACGGCACTCGAAAAACAAACAAAGAACTTTCCATCCTTTTTTTAATATTCATAACAACAATCTGCGCAGAACTCAAACCATATCGTCAAAAATAGTTGCTCCATCTGACTGAAATTACAACATATTTTTGTTACGAACGTTATGAACCATGAACTCGTAATATAATAATATTGTAAGCTGTACCATTACGTATATCACGCGATGGTGCTATTGCGCGCTAACATATGGTAAATTGTCCTCTATGCCTCCTATGCTGTGCATTGTATATATTGAATGCAGGATTTTTGTGATTAACCATGTATATAATGATCTACCCTTTGGAAACGATAAAAGAGGACTTGAATTGAAATGAATGCGTTTGCGTAGAGAGTACTGCGACATGTCCATGTGTGTAAAGGCTACAATGTGATTGTAGTCTCTACACACATGGACAACACACCGTTTTTCAATAAAGGAGACTTTCTTTTGTATTGTATTGTACCACACATCCCGAAGGCGGACCATACAGTGATGGCATATGCCCCCCAGAAAGTATTCGGTCGAGAAAGTGCTTCCAGCAACAGCATAGTGCAGCATCACAGAACGGCGCTTTGGTGCAGGCTCACCTTATTTTTACGAAATGCACAACTTTCTTATGCTTGGCCAAACTGGATCGGTTCTTTGATCCGAAACAATGCCACATGGATGAAGAGCATCAAGGTTTAGTTACGTCCGCGAATAAGCTCATTGACGTTATGCTCGGCCAAATTATTATTAACTGGTTGGTCTGCGAGTTATTCACACATCTGGCCATCGTTTAGCTTGCATGCCAGCTCAGTAAAGTCTTAGCACAACGACAATGGGCGTACTGCAAGAACTACAGGGTACAACAGGAAACTAAGCGAACAAGTGTTGCTTAGCTTCAAGCATCTTAGTATCTCTATACTTCCGGAATTTCTCGTTTACGATGCAAAATGATAGTCAATATGGCCGTTGATACATTCACAATCGTCAAATTGCTTTCCCAAGCAATTCAATTTTTTTCTAAACTGATTGAACAGATAATAACTTAAGGTCACTACTACACGACAAGTGCGGTAAAATATCTTATGAGAAATTCAGAAATTTGCGTACAGGTGACCCATGTGTATGTGGCGGGGTCGCCATTGAGGAACTCGACGGATCTACCTTTAAGTTGCTGACAGTATTTTTGACTGTAAATTGCTTCCTTAGTTTGCATTAGCTTATGGAGCATCGTGCCTCTCTAATCCTGACAGACACGGTCTGCTTAGCATGAAGGCCTGTCCTACTAACGGTGTAAGCCCTTGTGGTGTCTCGCTTACTTTGCACGATTTATGGTTATCGACGATTAATTTCTCACCGTTAATAATTAAGTTTCCCAATAAGGTATGCTCTTTGCTGTTAAAAATAACGCATATATTACCAAACAAGTAAAAAAATAATTAAGTTACAGGCGTCTTAAGTGAAGGCCGAAAGGCACGCCCACTCGGCTTTGAATTATACTTTTAGTCGTCCTACTAGATCCCTCGGGTCTATCCAGGCACAATGAAAAAGACCTGCCGGTCTCACTCTAATCCCCTTCCCCCTATTTTAAGCGTGGTCGCTTGTTTGGGACGCAACTGTAACGAACTCATTAGTTCATTAGATGGTCGTTACCGGTGCGGACCAGGCTAACATGAGGCTAACAAATGCAGAAAATACTCTGGCGTTATCCGCACCAATTTTGTTCCTTTCGAGGCAATGGAAGGACCAGGACGGCTAAGCTGTAGTTGATTCAACACATGGGCAGAAGCCTTAACCTTTCGAAGGGAGACTCGAGAGCATCGGAATTGTTGTGTCAGAGGCTGTTGCTCGACATTCAACGAGGAAACGCGGCATCTGTTCAGGGCACATTGTCGAACTGGGCTAATCCTGGGTTAGAGAACCCATGACTACACGTTCGCGCGGAGACAATTATTCACTCTAAGGTGCTAACATACAAAATGTATATAAAGAAATTCTATACAAATACATTTTATAAATTACAGAGACTGTCTTCTATCCTAACACACCACAAAGAGTATTATTTATTCTGTAAACATTGATTTGGCACTTGAGCTGTCGAGAATACTAGAACAGGGTTTCAATATAGTTAATATATATATATATATATGCCTAGCCTATATGCATAGCCACAGATTCGAAATTGGACAAAACCCTTCTACCAGCTTTGATCACACAACGATATCCAACTGCATAGAGTACGTAAATGACCGAAAAACTGCATAGCCCCACCTATCTCCCCATATGGCAAATAAATTCCAAGTTAATTCATAGATAATAGCGAACAGAACGCTAAATTACTCCACTCATGTGGAGTTTGAAAAAAGTACAATTTGTTTAGCATCACTTAAATATATATATGTATATATATATATATATATATATATATATATATATATATATATATATATATATGTATATATATATATATATATATATATATATATATGAGCTGATGCGATATGATGCGCACATATATATATATATATAAATATGCGCACCATATGGCATCAGATCATACACGAAGATTTAGAGGCATCTGAAGATCTCTGTCCTAGTACTGCTAGGCAATTAGATGTCGGGTGCCGATCTGCGTGTCTCTCTCTATCTATCTCTCTGTCTGTCTGACTGGCTGACTGACTGACAACAGCTGATCGAATATGATCTCGGATATCGGCAAGCACGACGCCTGGGCGTCTAGTGAGTGAGTTCTGGTGGCGGCGGTAGTAGGCTGATACTGCTACTGGCGGAGTTTCCGTTGGGGCGGCCATCGACGTGTACGACGACTCGACGGCTCAGTTAGTCAGTCCAGTCCCTTCGACAAAGGGGACGTGACAGCAGTCAGCCAAGACTGTATAGGAAGGAGTACAGGAGCGAAGTACAGAAGGCGGGCGGCGAATGAACGAACAGAGGAGAAGGTGAAGGAAGATGCTGCAGCCTGCTGCAGATCGCCAGATATAGGAATAGATATTGCCGACGACATCTATTGGCACCACCACGGCAGCTGGTGCCTTTAGCCAGGCCCTCACGCCGAAATGGTGGCGGCTCTGCGTCGCAGTGTACGTATGTATGTATGCATGATAATAATAATAATAATAATCGGAGGAACGGCGACGAATCGGAGAACGAGCAAGCGGCGGCCAAGCCGGCCAAAGCGCCCGCCGCTATTATCGGACGGGCGTGGCCGACTCAGTGGCCATGATGCGACTGGGATTCTCTCTGTGCTCCGTCCGCCGGGCCTCCGGTTCCAACACAGGAGGCAGCGGCGACGGTGGCACGTTCCTTGCTCGAATCCTAAGGAGCTTACTGCCAGCCTTCCATCTTATAGTAAGATAGGTAACGACATATCTAGATAGATAAATAGACAGGTAAATACATACATGCATGCATAGAAAGATAAATAGATAGAAGATAAATAGATGGTACATGCGAATAGTTCACTCACGTGGACCAACAACACCATGTACAAACATGCTCTGTACGTAAGTACGGCATGTACATATCTACGGACCTATTTGTGTACGTATTTATCATAACTTGACCCAAATGTGCAAGTCTTGCAGCATATTGCTTCGAAATGTGGCGAAGTATGGCGGTGCGCCGGGATCGTGCCCCATCTGAGCCAGCACACAAAATGCTTGTACAGACACGTAGGTGGTTTTTGTAGTCACTGGAATCGAAATTGCTGCTTGCAATAGTATGCAGCCATGTCAAATGGGAATCCCACCATTCAACTGGCTGGAGGACTAGCGAAGATAAGCTTCGCTGTGGTGCCCTGGGTGAGTCATGTCAGAGCGACGTGAGTTTTAAAAAGTGGGTTAAAAACGCTGAAAAATATCTGAAAATAGCTGAATCTCCAAAAGCTTCAAGATAGTCGCCCAGCCCACTAGAGTCTAGAGGTTGAACTGTTTCAAACTTGGATGGCATCAGACCGCATGTTCATTGATAATCATCGCCCTCAACGAAGATCGATGAACCTTGGAGAACTCTTTGTAGCCAAAATAGTGAAAGTAGTGGGGCGAACGAGCAACGAGCCTGCTGTGTGTCCAATTAGTCAAATATATGCAGAAAGCTTTCAAGCTTGTTTTAGGATTGTTTGCTTAGTTTCGCCACGAGCGGGAGAGCACCACGTTCAGACCAACGTCAACTTTACTCTCTAAGATATATAGATAGGAAAAGTCAGCAAAAATTTGATCAATGGTCGACGAATCACAATTACGGCTGAAGAATGAACCAAAACTCAACCTTTATAGTGGTATTTTAAAGAAAAACTTCGAGAGAAGGAAATCGAATATAACGTGTTTGATACAAATGCGCTTTTGATCGTCTCTTTCAAATACAGAGAAATTGTCTATCAAAAGTGTAAGCTACAATGTGATTTGCATTATATCGTATTTTTGCGGAGTTTCGTAGAGGTCATATAACTAAATGTAGAACAAATGTAGAACGCTGTAACTATAACGACTCTCATTTGCAAAAAAAAACAGAACATTGAACAAAGAAAGCCTAAATTATTTACCACGGTAAAACGTCCGCCGTCTTTATTTAAAACTTTGTCGTTCCCTAATTTCCTTGTGCACCCGACCTACCCCCTTTCGTCACCTTGTTAATTCTAATAGTTTACTTATTTCAAAATAATGATAATTAAGACATTAGATGGGACTAACAGAATTAATGATTGATGTGAAAGGTATTTCAAACATAAAATCTAAGAAATGTTTTTTAAAAACAAATGTTGAAAGGTATATATTTGTTTAGTATATAATTTTAAGTATAGACAGTGAGACTTCTCGTCAAGTAGCACAGACTGCAGCACCGGTTACACTAAGCGTTAGCTTATCTGCACTTCGTCAGCTTGTTCGGCTGAAAGACGGCTGAAAAAGATCCCGAGCTTTCGTGCTGCACGAGGAAGGTACGCTTTAGATAAGAAATAGCGTTCACGATAAATTGTCGCGCTGCGGTATGCTGTACTACTAAGGTAGTCACAATTACCTATGCAAGATTGCACGTTGTTACGACCTTTGTGTACCCTGTATTTTTACGTAAGGCAAAGCCCGACAACAAGAACGGCTGACAGTGATGGCTTATTGCGACATTTTCGTATACCGTGAAATATTTTACATATCTCTTGTATTATGATCACAAAGCTAATAGATACACTAGCCCCTTGGCTATTGACTCTCCGACAATAGACGAATCGACGCGGAGACTTTCGGTAGACGCAAAAGTAGTGCACCTCTTACGCTAGAGGCAATAGCCAAAGCAACACAAAAAAAATTATTGATCCCATCTGGTGGCGCATTACGTAGTCCCATTAGAACAAACAATTAGTCTATGTGTTCATTGTCGGCTAATGGTCAACGTGGGTATTAGACGGCCGTACGCTAATCCAACGGAACTCCCTTCCGATTCCTACGACTTTAACTGGAAGACAATAATTTGCTTGTTGAAACGACAGAGCCAACTGAACCTTACAACCACGAAATTGTTGGTTGGACACAGCTAAATAGATGCGATACATATGCCAACATTTTTTGGACACAATATTAAACCTAGATAAACGGCACTCTTCACCGGCTACGGCGGCTTTGCCTATTTTTTCGCATTGTTTAATTTATACGCAAGGTCCTAATGCCTTTGTGAAGCCTTCGCTTTAATGATAATATAATGGCTGCTCCTTCGAGCAACATTGCTCACGATGCGTATCGGCAATAAGAAATGGCGCTTAAGCAATAAGAACCAACCCTCAAGGAACCCTCTAGCGATGTTCGAGCACAATTACTTCCGTATATATATATATATATATATATATAAGAGAAGGGCAGGACTGCCACATCCATAACGGAGCGCCACCAAACAAAAAACACGTATAGATTTAAGCAATTTTCGTAAAAATGGAAATTGTATGCTGGCAAGCTCTTTGTGCAGTCTACGGTCCATATAGTCGGCCCTGTGAAAACATCATTCGTAAATTTACAAACTCGTGTTCTAAGGTTTTACCGAACAGGTTCACTACGTGATGTGCCAAGCCGTGAAAGTCAACGGAACGCTCATTCCGCCAAAAACATTGCCGCTATGGCCGACAATAAGAAACAACGTATGGGAACATTGGTTCGACGACGCGCCCAATAGCTGTGTCTAACGCGCGCCTCAACCTAGTGTATTCTGAGGTCGGACATAGCGATGCATCCAGACAAAAGTCAGCGTACGCTAGAGCTCTAATTTATGAATCATCAGGTTTGGCTAAACGTTGCTAAATGGGCGGCCTCTAAGATGATGCAGCGTTGCGACGAAGTCCACTTTTGTCTGAATGGAAGTGTGAATACACAAAAATGTCGCATTTGGGCTACCGAGTAGCTGTGTCACGTGAATCACGAAGGACCGTAACACGTGCCATTTGTGACAGCCTGGTGCGTTGCCCGGTCCAAAAGAATCAATAAACCCTACGTTTTTTTACTCGTCGGTGAATGTCGTGCGAGTGCCATTGACTTAAATCCACGCGAATGAATTCTGGTTCAAACAAGAGGGTGCCACAAATCGCACAGTTTCCCGATATTGCGATTTAACACCAGGAGACTTTTTTTCATTAGCACATACATTCATGTAATTCAATTTGACTATGTGGAAAAGTGTTAAACAAAATTTGTGTCCCGTATACCATCTATAATATACAAGAAGGGTTACCACATAACCGATATTATATTTCTTTGTATATGGCATTATACCTGCATTAAAATAATACAATAATTTGTATAATAACATATCGTGAACACCCTTGTTTTTATGCTATTCTAAAAACTTTGGACTATTTTCTAAACATCCTAGTATTTTTACATATATGATCTGCGGCTATTTCGTCAAAATGTTTCGTTGGTCCAGGAGAAGAAATGCAGAGCACGTGCATATTCTTGCCCTTTGCACCCGCTGAATCAGCAACTAAAATTTCTTTTTATACAAGGCAAACGCTCTTGTGCTGCTGCTGCTGCTGCTGCTGTCGGTTTTGTTCTACCGTAGAAGAGAGTTTCGGCTTGCAAAGCTCAATGCTGCAATGTATTCGTATTCAAACCTGCAAATTTGCGCTATGCCCATTTAGCAGTTTACGTTTCATTGCAAGTTGTCCTTCTATGCAAGGTGGCAACCATTTAACATTTGCGCTGATTAGTAAACGAATACGCATTACTTCTCTCTATCTCTCTCAATATATATATATATATATATATATATATATATATATATATATATATATATATATATATATATATATATATATACATATATATAGAATGCAAAGATTTGTAGAGTGTCTTGACCAACCTCCTCAAGCAAATACAACTCAGTATACATTTCAGGATAATGTGATAAATGGGAACAGAAAAACATGACCACAAAGATGAGTAACCAATTCCGACTAGTCGGGTTCGTGACGCGGCTTCTGATTGGGGGGCGGCGGTTTTGCGCAGCAGCGAGCAAATGAACCCCCGAAGCCCCCCAGCGAGCAAATGAACCCCCCATAATAAGGAATGCACACGAAATAGTTTGGTGTTTACTGTGGATCGGCATCCGCTGATACCTTTCTGTTAGCCAACTTCTGAAGCGACAGTAACGCAGCTTTATCCTCTTTATTCTCAACCACGATAATGATTTCTCTACTCCTTGTGAGACAAGGAAAACTTTATTCCACAGTGTATGTTGGGTGCATTATAAAAGTATGCAAACAAATACAGGTATGCCTTGCAACCGTTCTACCTCAGAGAATACGAGTTTACTCTACTAACCATGCCTATACACTGTGGTGAACAGAAACAAAACTATGTGGTTACAATTGGCGCCTATGTTATATGATACCTAGTTTTTACTATGCGTGTATCAAACGAAATGAGTAGGCACAATCTTACTGAATAAATATTTGAAATAACTTTTGGACATTTATCTTAAAAGATTTATACGGTCGACACAAGGTGCAGGTAAACGGTGGAGATTTTTTTTTTATAGAGATAAAAGTGAGGCTTACGCTGCTGACGTAGATACAGCCAATCTGACAGCTATGTCGTAATATGCTTCTAGGGCTGATTAGCCTGGAGCTAAGTTGTCCAATCAAGCGGTTCCTATTTGTAATGATTGTGCATTCATGTTATTCCATTAGTCAAATCAGCAGGTGCCAAGTCGCACACACGGCAAGTAATTACGAAGAACGATTTTTGTTTTTGCGTGGTTGTAAGAATGCATTTAGGTCACCGCAATTAGTTCTGGCCAGCCTTCTTGGCAATACTTATTAAGGTGTGTTTTTTGTTAAACCTGTAATCGTTTGCGTCGAGTTTATTGCGTTGTACTTGAAAACAGTCTTCATCTAAGATAGATAGAGTGCCTCTATGTCCGACATTTCTGTATGATTATAGACGAACTTGCATTGCCTATGCAAGCACCAACGGAATGTCTAAGCGGATATTCCACACTAAAACATGTGTGAGCAAGTTAATATACAATTCGGAAAAACGTCAACGTGGTGTCATCCTGTAACTCGAACGTCACTTAAGACACAACGCGCTGTAGATCAAGTTTTGGTGGTCTACGAATGCAGCCAATAGGCTGTGATCGAAATTACCACGTGTCTTGCAAGCCCCCGGACGAAAAGCCCGTCTGACAAACAGGACAGCTACCGCTGTCCTCCTGTAGCTGGCACGTCAGACGAATATTTTACAGATACCGTGGTCAGAGCATTTTCAGAGAACAAGCTAATTAACTATGTTTTGTCGATATTTAAGATCATAATCCTCAATGCAAGTGGCGATTTTCTGGCGCAATTTCCGCCATCAGTTTAAACTATGTCTTTAGCCGGTAGAAAACACAAGAACGACTACAACATGTCCCCAATAGCTACTTTAAAAAACGTGGGCTTTACACTATCTAGTTTATCCAGCTGTGGTGGACTGAGATCCTCCTCTATGACCCGTATGCCGTAGACCGGTACCCAAGCAACTTTCAGGTCAAAAAGTGCTTTAGCATACTCAGAGATAAGTTTTAGGGCTTTTCAATTGTCGACATTGAGACTAGACATTTTTTTACCAGTTTGGCGATGTGTTGTTCAAAGGTTGTGCCCTATATCGTTTAAAAGTTAACCTCAAGGTAGAAGAAGATGCTAACGAACTCGACTGCACCAGTACTAAGTTTTAAGCGATCGAAACGAGCAAGCGGTCATCCAGGTCTAAATTGGATGTTTTGGCTATATCGGCATTAATCTGAAAGCCGTCGCGTTTGCAGAAGATTGTGACTCGGAGCATAGCCGGTGGTCTGGATAACGGGCCTATGCTCACAAATCAAATCCTAATATATTATTGCTTTGTGAAACGTGTACTGGGATTACCCAAGAACGCGACATGTACAGAACATTCAGGAAAGACCGAAACGTACATTCTGTTATGTGTAACTATACAGATGGGCCTGCTTTTTGCTCAGCGAAGTGGAAACGCGCCTTCTAAGGTAACCGACCATTAGTGTGCAGGGTAACTTGGCACGGTTATCACCATTGTATGTGCCTCAGGGGTGAATGTTATGATATTAACGACTATGTGTGTAAGTTTTGTAGTGAATGCAACATCTGTCGATATCATGTTTTAATATGTTCGGCACTAGACTCATACTCGTTACAGGCGCGTGTGAACGAGATATTGTTATAATTTCGTAGCAAACTAGGTGTGTCAATCGAATCCTACTACCAACAACTATGGTGAATAAATATGATATGAATATATTATTGGGTTTGCTAGGAAATTGCTCAATTAAGAGAGATTTAGAGCAATTGGCATTCGATGTTTCCGTAAAAATATAAAAAAAGACGCTTATCCCGAAAATACAACTGAATTTTGAGGTCCCTGCGTTATCCTTCTTCTCAGTGTCCCAGTCAGTGGTAAAAGCGTGATGCAATTATTTAAGGTATGACCCGCTTAACCTACACATTTTCCAGCTTTGTTACTAGCAGAAAATATATTCAACTTAAGATCTCTAAATATGGACGACACAATCGATGTATTGGCAAGAGATATTTACAGGCACCACATTTTCGATACTGGAGTACTGAATGGTCTGTCCCATAGAGCCAATTTGACCTAAATCGCCCAATTGGTCTGAAAAACAGATCCCTGCCCTAAAATGTCCTCGCAAACGGGTCGCGAATCCCGCTTGAAGATTTGAAAGCAACTATTACTGACACTATTTGGATCCATCCAAATATTGTGGACACTACTGTTGGCACTGGAAGCAGCATATCGATGACGTAAGGACGAGACATATTATGATAAAAGACAGAAAGAAAAACTATTCGAGGCAGCGGTCTAGAAACACCAACAAGTAGCAAGTAAACTGGATCACGGCGAATATGTTTCTCCGTCGAGCGCTCACGAGTACAGGATTATTATAGCGTAATATCTTCTCTACCTAACACTATTACTCGGCTCATACTTATGTACTATGTAGCATAAAGCTCACATGTGCCCATATTGCTAACGATAACAGCTAGATACCATTGTCGAGCACCATTTTAGCGTATTCCACAATCCTATTTCTTGACGCGGAACTTCTAAGAGGAGCTGTGTCTATCAACGTTCACCGTACCCCGTTTTCCTCCATTGATGGAATATTATGAAGCACTTCCCGAAAAGTAACACGACTTCTAGTCAAGTAGACTGCGATTTCGGCATGCGACACTCTGTAGGGAGCACAAGAGAAGAATAGTATATTTTTTGCAACGGCAGCCTTTATGCAGTATTGTTATAGTATGTTTTTAGATTAAGACAGCCTTTCACACTAGATCTAGAGCGACTGGGGCTTTGTTTGTTTCATCAAAAATATTGGGTCTTGCCACAGCTATTGTTAAAATGAATTTTATTAATACTGATGACTGACTTGCTACTATATACTGTATTCATTTCTAATCCAAATACGTGCTATCCTGGCGAGGTAGGCCTTACAATCGACGCCTCCAAGATCATGATATTCAACCTAGGCAGAAGAATCTCTGGTGCGGATTAGCTAAAGCTAGAAAGTGCACCGCACGAATATGTAACATCTTTACATAATTTAGCTTCACACTAAGCGTCTTGAGTAGCGCTTCTTGTCAGCACATTGCTAACTGTGTAAAGAAAACGTTGATGGGATCGGAGTCAATTAAGTCGTCCCAGAAGCCATCTGCTGCCACCGCCATGCGCCTTTTCAATCAAATGGTAGCCCCCTAAGGCAACACATGGAATATTTTTTGAGTTCCTGGGTGGGCGAGACACCGCTCTAAAACCTGCGCTAGCAACTCTAGCAAGTAGTGTCTTTACAAATCAGTTAGTAATAGACAGGATTGCCTATTTTGAAGGTTAACGCTTTTTGCCGATGAACTACAAAAAATTATAATCTAAGCAGACGATTAAAAATTGCCTATAGGGAAACGGAACACATCTGGTCAGAGCACCAGAAACGCAAGCCCCGAATGGAAGTTTTTTAGGCATGGGAATTTAAACGAGAGGGATATATATATGGCACATACATAGTGTGTTCAAAACGTATCGCGACTTTTGTGTTTTTTTCAAAAATTATTCATTTATTCATGAATATCTATTTTGTCCCCTTCAAAGTAATCCCCATGAGATATTATACACTTGTGCCAACGGTTTTTCCAATCTTCGAAGCACTTCAAAAAACCATTTTTTTTTATCTTGTTCAGCTCCTCCTTCGATGCCGTCTTTATCTCGTCAAGCGTAGCGTAACGTCGTCCTTTCATGGGCCTCTTCAGTTTAGGGAACAAGAAAAGTCACAGGGGGCCAGATCTGGGGAATACGGTGGCTGCGGCATCATTAGTGTGTTGTTTTTGGCCAAAAACTCGCGCACAAGCAACGATGTGTGAGCAGGGGCGTTATCGTGGTGCAAAAGCCAATTTGTGTTCTTCCACAAATCCGGGCGTTTCTGGCGGATTGCTTCGCGCAAATTGCGCATAACTTGCAGGTAATATTCCTTATTGACCGTTCTACCCTGTGGCAAGAACTCATGATGCACCACGCCCCTGCAATCGAAGAAAACTGTCAGCAAAACTTTCACATTCGACCGAACTTGGCGCGCTTTTTTCGGTCTTGGTTCGTGCGGCAGCTTCCATTGAGATGATTGAGCTTTGGTTTCCACGTCATAACCATAAACCCACGATTCGTCACCAGTTATGACCCTCTGGAGCAAATTTGGGTCGTCGCGGACAGAGTCCAACATCTCATTAGCAATGTTCATGCGATGCTGTTTTTGGTCGCAATTGAGCAATTCTGGTACGAATTTCGCGGCGACCCGTCTCATGCCCAAATCATTGATAAAATCGAATGGCACAAGCCAATCGATATGTTTAGGTCCTCAGCAACTTCTCTAACGGTGATTCGACGATTGGCCAATACCATTTTCTCCACTTCATTAATTTTTTCGTCTGTTGTTGAAGTGCTCGGGCGTCCGGCACGCTCTTCGTCGTTCACATCTTCTCGGCCTTCTGAGAACATTTTGTACCACCGATAAACGTTGCTTCGGCCCAAGGTAGCTTCTCCGTATGCCACAGTCAACATTCGGAATGCATCCGCGCACTTAATTTCGTTTTTCACACAAAATTTGATACAGGTTCTTTGATCCATTTTTTTGAATAGGTAAAAATCGAAGACGATCCAAAACACGTGCAAGCAAAGCAGCTGTCAACAATTAAGTGAACATTCAAAATGGCCGAGCTTGTCGGCATAAGTGAGAGACATGAGTACCAACATAATGCCACAAAAAATCGAAATTCGAATATACGTAACCCGCGAAAATTCAAAAGTCGCGATACGTTTTGAACACACCTCGTATATGGCACACACAGGCAAATAGAGTATAACAAAAGAAACAACAGATGCAAGGACAGGAGCGATAGCAAGGGGGATACGAATATAGGAAAGGGATGAAGAAATAGGAATGACTACATGGAGAAGCAAGACAATAGGCATACTTTCCGAGGAGAAGGGAACATCGGCGTCAGCGTCATCGAAAGCCGGAACTGAAGGTTGAGAGAAGATGCCAAAAAGAAAGTGTCGCAAGATTTAAATAAATGCCATTGGTATGGCACAAATCAAAACACCGAAAATGGGGGAAACGGGTTTAAAGGAGTTTAGATAATCACCAGAAATGCTATTTCGAGCGAAAGTGCTGGTTTTGTCAAAACTATAGATCTAGTGGTTACAGATAAACACGTAGGGGGACAATATAAACAGTTATGAGAACATATAGAAGGCCAAGCAATACGCAAAGGAGGAGAAATTTTTTTTTGAAAGATAACATAAGGTAACTGGGGACTATTAGGATGAAGGAGAAGTAATATGTCAGGAAGATTGCAATGCACAAGGCAACTACCAGCGTTGAGCGGGGTCGATATTTTAAAGTACCAAGTAGAAGACATATATATTTACACACAGATGGATCAAGAATCCTGCGTGAACTATGAATTGACGAAGAGTAAAATAGAAAACAGGGAACAGAAAATAAGGCTAGATAAAAAAGAACACAATATAAAAAATTATATATTTGCGTGAAAGTGAGCAGGAAAGAGAAAAAACCGGGACAACGTTTTACAAACTAAATGTCTAGATGAATACAAGGAAACACAAAAATACAATAAATAAAAAAAAAGCTGTTTGTGACGAGTGGAGAAAAGTAGTTAGACGAATTGCATAGAATGCATAGAAAAATTAAGGTCACGTATGAGAATTGTAGTAAGATGCGGAAGGAAGTTTGTGTGAGAGTGGAGCGAGGGTGGTGGGGTAATCAAATAAATGGGGCAATATTGAAGAAAATATGGTGTAGTGAACACATAAAGGTAACGGAGAGGAATACAGATAAGACAAAAGAGTATTGGGTCAACTATATGAAATATCCCTTAAATGTTAGTACAAGATTAAACAAAAAACAGACGAGAGTGAGTTTAGCAGGACTTTACGAGTTTCTAGGTGGCAGCGAGTAGAACACTGCGGATAGATATACGGGACTGTGTCAGGCAAAAGAGAGCAAGGATGACGACTGAGAAACAGGGTAAAGTATACATCGTATCCGAAATGGACACCGAGTTGCAAGTACTTAATTTCATTATTGGCGAAACCAGTGTATAAACGTCAAACACTGTCACCGAGATTACAACCACAGCAAATGAGAACGTACGCACGGTAATAAAAATGAAGATAAAGACGGCGTGCGGTCTTGGCCAAATCTGGGCATGAGGTTTTCGGGCATTGGGAAAAAATACGCGTGCAATTTCGCAGAACAATTTATTAAAATATTTATATGGGGCAAACTCTTGGAGGGTCGGGGCAAGTGAAGAGCTTCTCTTCTTCCCAAGGAGGGGGTAGATGATGACACTTTACAAAATAGGCCACCAATTACATTTGCATCCATAACGTATTAAACATGTATGCAGGTTTTTAGGAGCAGAGTAGGGAAAGTAGCTATAATAGTCAGCAACTGACAAGAGCAAATGAATCGGAATGAAGAATGGAATCTAGGGCAAAAAAACATACTCGGGAACGTGAAGGGGCCTGATCTATAGCGTGAGGGGGCAGATATACTTGAATAGGAAAAACGGAAATGGGTGAGGTAAAATAAGCATACGATAACTCAAGATGAAATAAGCCATTAACAGATGCCAATACAGGGATGTTGGATACAAAGGTAAATCAAGCTAAATATACGGAGGGGGAAAATACAGAATGTCGAGCTTGGGGGTTAGAGAACAGGGTAACGAAACATTGTCTAAGGCTCTAGTTTTAAGAGCAATTGCTAGAAAGGACGAGGTTAACACAAAGAAGAGGTTGTGTCAATGGAATGCACGCACTCAGTAGGAACTGGATGTGGGCACACTAATGATACCACGTAGATATTATTCGGAACAAGCACATGTTTTTTTTATTCCAGCACAAGTTTTGCAATATTGTACATCACTATATGTGTGTAAATAAATTTGACCGATATCTTAGAAAATGAGCTATCTTAGAGGATCCTGTTAATAGAGTAAACATTTTTATACTGCATACTTTTAGGTAGGTAAAAAACAGGTCTTTTGGTGTCAGAAGTAAACCAGCGACCTTTTGGTATCAGAAGTAAAGAGTCAAAATTTGTGTGTCAGAAGTGAAGGAACACAATATTGGTATCAGAGGCAAATAAACACTATTTTTGGTATCAGCAGTAAACCGGCGATTTTTTTGAGTCAGAAGTAAAGGAACACCATTTTGGTGTCAAAATAAAACTAACACCTTTTTGGAGTCACAAAAAAAGAAACACCATTTTGTTGTCTGAAGTAAATAATTGCCAGTTTGGTGTCAGAAGTACAAGAGCCACATTTAAGCGGCAAAGAGTCATTCACAAACCTGCTCTATCAAAAGTGAAGTAAACAGTTTTCGTTATTGTAAGTGGACTTCCGACGGTTGCTTCGACAGGCTACCAAATTACCGAAACGTAGAAGACGTCACCCGCTGTCTAACTAGAAAAAGCAATTTAAAAAAACCTAATGTCGATCGAGAACCCTATATGATTGTTGTGATACGTAATAAGTATCAGTGTGAATACTATTCATTATACATGTTAAAGATGACTGATTTGAAAGCGACACAGAATTATTTAACCATTACGATAAAATGTATTAATTAATTAATCAACTAGAGAACAACCCGGGGACGGCAACGGGAGGGCGCATGTGTATGCATGTTTAACTCGGTACCAACGGGCCGTCGGCTCAGTGACAGACTCGAGAAGAGAGACACGAGAGTTGGAACGTTCGAGTGACAGCTGTTCTCCGAAACACCAGCAGTTCGCGTGCTCATGCCGAGCTTCTTTGGTTACAACCGACGTTATCGTGTCGTTTTTTTAAGCGAAACCCCAAAACGTCCCACTATGTACCCCCTCCCCCTCACAATAGAGTACGGTGTACGATATTTTGGTTCACAACCAAAACTACTACCAGGAATCGATCGAAATCTGTACCGGCTTTGCCATTAAATATCTCCTCAGTACCATGATTTTACCTGTGCAAGAACAAATTTTTGATTCACAACAAAAAAAAGCGACCTGCCTGTCCTTAAATATGCGCCAGTTTTTCGGGTGGCATGTGTTCTAGCGGTAGTAGAACGAGGGCTCTCTTGTCATCAGGTTTGCCCAATAGTCTACAAAGCCCTGGTCGTCGCTGATCGAGTTCCGTAGTGCCTCGTCGAACACTTTTCTGATTGTAGTCATGGCGTTTTTCTGTACGCTTTTCGATTTGTAGCATAGTCTTCCCTTCTCTGCTGGCGGCGGCGTGTAAGTGCGCGGGGCAAGCGTTTTTTCTTCGGGAGGGTTGGTTCATCCAAAGGAGTCTAGCTATGTATGATTGTATGATCTATGATGAGCGATGTACGGGGTCATCTATAGCTGCTACTTCTCTCCCAACAGGGAGGAGGAGGAATTCGAGAAATTCCTCGAGGAACTTGCCCAGAGCGCGGGGGCACATGCAGGTAAGAGGGTAGTGATCACCGGGGATTTTAACGCAGCCAGCATAGCATGGGGTAGCCGAACCACAACTAGAGTGGCCCAAACTTTACAGGAGTGGATGGCTGAAAAAAGTCTAATGGTTCTTAGTGACGGAAGGGTCCCCACCTTTTCCAGAGGGAGCCAGACGGCCTTCATTGACCTAACAATGGTCAATGAGGCGGCCTTTCCACTGGTGGTAGAGTGGAGGGTGAGGGAGACGGAGGAGACCATGAGTGACCACAGATACATCTGTTTCACCATCAGTACCCCCGAGGTGGCCCTCGCCCCGCCCCCTAGTAAGAGATGGCAGATGCGGAAACTTGACGGCAATATTCTAGTGGCTGAAATAGACGAGGGTTGCAAACAACTGGGAGACACGGTGGGGGATGAATATCAAATAATTAGCATACTCTCTACAGCATGCGAGAAAGCTGCTCCCTCACAACACCATGGGAGCCGCCACCCTCCTAATTACTGGTGGAACAAAGGGATCGCAGCTGCCCGCAGGGCTTGCATTAGGCTAAATAGGATTTTCACGAGAACACGCAGCTGGTTAACGCAAAGAAAACGACGGGTGGGATTTTACGGGGAGCGAGAGACCGCAAGAGCTGAATCCCAATTGACGGAGTACAAGGCTGCTCGATTGAGACTCCGAGGACTCATCGCCAAAAGTAAAGCCCGAGCGGAGAAAGAGCTGATAGACGCGGTGGAGAGCGACGTATGGGGCCTGCCGTACCGAATAGTTATGGCCAAACTCCGGAGACCTTCCCCGAAACTCCCCCCGGATGTGCTGCGGGAGACTGTAACCGGTCTTTTTCCGGCACAGCCGCGGAGAGAAAACGAGGAGTTCTCGGTCACCCCGGAAAACATTCCGGAGGTGATGCTGGAGGAGGTCGAACAAGCCCGGAATCGGTTGGCAACCGGTAAAGCGCCCGGTCTAGACGGAATTCCCCCAGAGGTTGCGAGGCTACTGGTCAAAAGGTGGCCTAAGGTCTTCCAAGACCTTGCCAACAAGCTTCTGAGAGAGGGGAGATTTCCGAGGCTGTGGAAAAGGGCAAGCCTGGTTCTAATCCCCAAACCCGGGAGGAAGACGGGGCCTTCGGCTTACCGGCCCATATGCCTCATTGACGCCATGGGTAAGCTCCTGGAGAACGTTATAGTCAAGAGACTAAACGACGAGATTCAGGAAAAGAACGTCCTATCAGATGCC
This sequence comes from Dermanyssus gallinae, assembly GCA_003439945.1. NCBI lineage: Eukaryota > Metazoa > Arthropoda > Arachnida > Mesostigmata > Dermanyssidae > Dermanyssus > Dermanyssus gallinae. The sequence goes on from QVRM01001414.1 coordinate 485,069, forward strand.
CAGTACGGCTTCCGGAAGGGCAGATCCGCATTAGGGGCTCTAAAGAAGGTTCTGAAACGGGCGGGTGAGGAGACTATGAAGACCCCTAAAACAAGGGGATTCGTGCTCCTGATCCTCCTGGATGTCAAAAATGCCTTCAACACAATGAATTGGAAAGTAATTGTGGAGGCGATGAAGAGGAAGGGCTTTTCCCTCTACCTCCGTCGAATGATTTCATCCTACCTGGATGACAAAGGCTTGGTTGCAGGGGGGCAGGAGTACGAGGTTACTGCCGGAGTCCCACAGGGCTCGATTCTAGGACCCGTGCTCTGGAACATAGTTTACGACGGGGTGCTCGAGATCCCAGGTCTCCCGTATGGGGTGGAGACGTTGGCGTACGCCGATGACCTTGCACTCATGATAACGGCCAGGACCGAAAGAGCCCTGGAGAGCGCCGCCAATGAGGCCTTGTCAATGGTGTCCGAGTGGATGGAGTCCCATCACTTGAAACTGGCACCCGACAAGACGGAGGCGATGTACCTAACAGGCAGAAAGAGGACGACCGGCATTAACCTCGTGATGGCGGGCCACCCGATAGAAATCAGAAAGAAGGTAAAGTACCTTGGGGTCATGCTAGACACCGGACTGACCGGATCGGCACACCTTAAGTACGTGGCCGAAAAGGCCCAAAGGGTCTCCCTGAACCTGGCGCGGATCATGCCTAGGGTCGGTGGGGTGCCTGAGGTGAAAAGAAGGCTCCTGGCCTCGGTGGCCGAATCAACGGCGCTATACGCAGCCCCAGTCTGGGGGGACATGGCAATGCGGACGGCGAAAAATAGGGGGGCACTAAGGTCGACCCAACGAACGCTGGCAATCAGGGTAAGCCGGGCGTATCGAACAGTCTCGACCGAAGCTCTCCTGGTCCTAGCCAAAATGCTGCCATGGGACCTCCTAGTGGCTGAACAAAGTAAAATGTATCTAGACGAAGGTTGGATCTCACCAGGGCCAGGAGTGCCACCATATCGGCCTGGCATGAGGAATGGGCGCAGGTAAGACCCGGTGTGACCACAGGGAGCTGGACCAAGAGTCTGATACCGGACCTCAGGGCATGGTATGACCGCCGACACGGGGAGCTTTCCTACTGGACGACTCAGGTTCTGACCGGACACGGCCAGTTCCAGAGCTACCTGTCAAGGATCAAGAAGGCCATCAGCGATATCTGCGTACTGTGCGACTCCGGAGAAACGGACAACGTAGAGCATACTGTTCTGCGGTGTGATGCTCTCAGGGAAGCACGGGACGCAGCACCAACCGCTGTGAGGGGCCGACCCATCAAGGAGGTGGTCTCCCATATGATGACTTCGGCGGAGGCATGGAGGGAGGCGACGAACTTGTTCGACGCTGTTTTGACACTCAATACAGCCAAGGAAACGGCCAGGCGGGAGAGGTTTGAGCGGGTCTCTCGGGAGAGTGGTCGAGACGAGGAGCCGAGGGAGGGGGGAGGGGGTGGGGAACAGCCAGGCCCTCATGGTCTCGACGCACCCTCACAGGACGGATTACAAAATGGCATCCCCCTATCCAACCGCAGGTAGACATGCGGGATGATAGTCAGGGATAGAGCTGATTGAAGGAGAACGGTTTCGATGTAATGCCAAAGTAATACCGAGCCTGGGGGGGTGGGGAGGAATCCGGGTTTAGTGGGTTTGCGAGTCTCACACTAGTCACGCAGGCTGCTAGTGGCGCATGTGCATCATGCATTACCGAAACCTCCCAGAACAAAACAAAAAAAAAAAAAAAATATGTATGATTGCAATAACGGCTTAAAGGGCTGGCCCTCTAGGAAAAGTTTGACTATCTCAAACATGTGTGTTTGTCTTTGTGAGCTGGCCGTACAATTGATTAAGTTGGAGCTGTACTCTTCGAATTTGGTAATAGTTTTACTTCGTTCCGTTCGATGCTTAGTGCTCTTTGCCCGGGGAGGCATTGACGATTGTTTGTTCTGATATAAAACTAGTTGGTGTCGTTGCCATGGGTGGGGGATAAGCCCGATCAGCGGACAGCTTCTTTCGGAGAGTGAGGAGCTGCTTGTTTTTCTGGGTCAGGTCTTAGCCAGGGATGGTTAGCGATCTTCTCGTTTTGATGACTCTGCCAGTCCCTAGAGGACGGACGTGCACCGATCATCTACCCCGTTACCAGCGGCCGCCATATGGGGGCGCCCGACCTGTTAACTGTGTCTTCATAAGAGAGTCATAGTAACTCCCGTCGTGGCTAGTTACCACGCATCCTATTCGTGAGTTCCAAACAAGACAAGCCTTCGTAGTAATAGAATTTGGACTTTCTAGGTTGTTTTGCTTAAGGGTGAGGAATTGCCGTGACAGACCTGCTTGTCTTTACTTTTCCGTTTTCTTACATTGTTGCGTGGGAGCTGAAAAAATATAATTGAGATTGCCTGACGAGCGTCTTCACCGCCGAATCTTTGATGATCTTGACAGCCGCAAGCAACACATCCGTTTAGGACGCACATGACGCATGGAAGGACCTATACAGGTCCTTCCATGGATTTGCTTTCTAAAGTCATTGACGGATATATTGAAAACAAGTTAAGCTAAAAAAACTCACGATTTCCATTTTTTTTCAAAAAGTAACTTTTAGAGTGATAACCTAGGTAATGATAGCAGTTCCCAAGAACCAAATCATGTGTAACAATGGCGGCTGACTGTGTAGCGTCGTTAGCAAAGTCGTAATATTAAAACTTTTTTTTGCCGGTTATACATTTATTTAGGTCCTTTAGCTGTACATATAATTTGTTGACGCCAACTTGATTCGGCTACGGCTAAAGAGAAGTCCCTTGCCCGTGAGCAATGAACCAATTATCGACGCGGCGTTTCCGCGTTTAATTTCAACTGATATTCTTTGTAGCAGAAACTGCCATGCTCTTCTATCGCCGGTCGACGCAGCAAGTCTAGATCCCAGGTCCGCCAGAATGTTCCTTGTGATTTTTCCCATCGGGCCTAATGTCTCGAAGGCAATTGGTTAAACGGTATTTTGCCAACTTGCGATCTTCAGCAAGGCGAGCGGCTGCTCCGACCTCTCGGCTGGTATGACGGGCATAAGAAGCGGCCAACGTGCAAGACACGATGACGTCGTACACAAGGCAGCGACCTTTACTTCAAATAATTTTATTTCTGTTAAAATGATACTTTCGGAGACAGGAAAAGATCGGCATTAACGTCAAGTCGAAATTTTTATTATGAAAGACTGAAAACAAATTCAGGAGAAATACTTTAAAGTCTTCCGAGTTTTCCAAGCAGTTAACTTCTGAAGGCAATTAACTGATCATTTCAAACACATGACCTCAAGTGACTAGTAGTAAGCTTGGCGTCAGTGTCTTCCGCTCCTGACACCAAAGGGTGATATGTGTGCACGCCCTTGTCAAGCCAATAAAAAAGATTAATACATCATAAATAAACCGGAAAAGATGAACTGCTGTTGTTTTAGATCTTTACTTGAACAGGACGTTGCCAAGGGAGTGCCTCAAACCTTAAAACCGTAAGAGGGTAGACACTTACTCGAGTCATTTTCGTAAAAAGGAGGGCGTGATTAACCCTATCAAGCGCGTTTTTTAATATACAAAAGTAACCTTAGTTTCGTCTCTGTAGCTGACAGCGATAATGAATGTACATATGCACACACACACACACACACTTAAGGCATGTGAAATAACATATGAATATACACTGTCCCTTGCACAAAGCAGCTCTGATATCCTAACGTATATTAGAGTATCGTTTGAATTTAACTGAGTTTGGCGGCCCACAATCTTGCATTGTCGGGTCGACGTAGCAGTTTCTGATGATTTGCGGCTGATCTGAAGTCACGGGTGGTCTAGTATGATGATAATGAAGTTGCTACAGCTTTAGTGAGCTCGCTTTAGATGTGCCCCTTTGCTTGTCAGGGCGTCTGCGGTAAGAGAGGAGAGGCGCAGGCGAAGACAGCCCTACAACGACCATGTCTCGAAAAATACGAGAGTGAGTAGACATATATATATATATATATATATATATAGCATTAGCCAATGAGGCATATCATTAGAGATAGAAAGGAAGTTAGATAGAAAGAAAGCAAAGTAGATTCTACGTCACAGCACCAACTCTAGCAGCGATCACCCGTCGAAGGCGGTCTTCCTTAATCGTGACCCCACCATTGGTACCTGCCGATTTCAGCTATCTCTCAGGTCCCACCATTGGTACTCGTCGACTTCAACTAGCCCTCAAGGGTTCGCCGGCAGTAACGGCATGTTCGAGTTAATTTCAATATTACCTGCCCTCAGGCGCAGGCATCGAGACCAGTCGTTGCCCCCCCCTCCTCGTCCGCCTCTCTGTCGACGACGTTCTCGCAGGCATTTTGATCCTCGTTCGTCTAGCTTCTCCTTCGTTTTTCCCCCTCAGGCAGGAAACGGCAGTGGCTGTGACAGCGACGGGAGCTGCCATAGACGCTTAAATAATTTGCTATCAGCCTCATTGATCTATCTATCTCGGTTGTTGCCAAATTGCCAAAAACTCCCGTTGAGATGCTCTGCTCAGTACAACGAACAGAGATCCAACTGGACTTGTTTGTGCCCCCAAGCACCTCCTATATGTAGGTATATCTAGACGCAACCCCTGCAAGTTGTTCGAGCTCTGCTTGAAGTAGCAGCAGCAGCGGCGGCGGTAACGTTGGCATACTGACCACCGAATGCTATATGCATTGGCCAGATAGATCTCTTTAGGTTTACACCGTTTGTCTCCAAGTAGCAAGCTAGACAATTTTAACTAAGGGACTATTTGGCTAGTGACCGAAATCACAGCTCACTGTATTGCACGATTCCTATTCGGCTAGGTAGTGATTAGTAGCTGGTGATTACTGAAGCTGCAATTTTTTTTTTAACGTTTTACCGTAAGGCTTTTGCTCGTGTACGGTTTTTCATGTCATAGCTTATGTTTAATCCACTCCGGCATTTACCTTGTCTAAATTAGAAACCATGCAAACCAATTTAAGAGTGGCCGGTCTGGGTCTCGAACCCAGGCCTCCCGAATGTAAGGCAAAGGCTTTGCCACTAAGCCATCTTGCTCGGTCAAAGTCATGTGTTAAGTATGTGTTATTTTGTTATTGCATGGTTTTTAATTTAGACAAGGTAAATGCCGGAGTGGAATAAACTTAGCCATGACATGAAAAATCCGTACACAGGCAATTGCCTTACGGGAAAAAAAAATATATATATATAAAAAAAAAAACACGTGGGTCCGTGGGTCAACACGTAATCTGCACATGCACTGTGGTTGTCTTTTTTTTTTCTTAATTTCTATTACTTAGCTTGATACATATTTATATTAAATAGCTTGCTGTTTGTAAGTGAAATCCTTTTTAAACAGAAGACGGCTGAATGTCTACACTTTTTACGTGAATATTTGGGCTGGAATGGTCAATACTACATTATTGTACCATATAGATGCCTTGAATAGCGACATATAGTCGCTATTATATATATATATATATATATATATATATGTATATATATATATATATATATATATATATATATATATATATATATATGTATATATATATGTATATATATACATATATATATATACATATATATATACATATATATATATATATATATATATATATATACATAATTCATAAGCTTACCTAAAGAAATGCGCGTGTGAGTAGTTTCCTTACCGAACAAGTCGCACTATTCTGACTGTGAATGCGATGAATGCAGCGACGGACAATTTAGCCGAGGAGACCAGTTGTACGTAACGTTCATATTTTACTTTTTCTTCTTTTTCTGCGTCATACAATAATATATATATATATATATATATATATATATATATATATATATATATATATATATGTATATATATATATGTATATATATATATATATATATATATGTATATATATATATGTCGTATTGTTGTAGTCGATTACAACAACATCGACAACAGCAACAATATAGCATATGTATGGCACACATCGAGTGAGAGACGCTGTGGCAGATGTAGACGAAATGAGAAGAGAGACGAAGACTTATTCTCTCCTCTGACTTTCTTCCTACTGGACTACGTCCCTCCTCCACCCCTCCCGGCGCGACTCCGTTCTGTTCTGCTCCGCTCCACAGCTTCGGCACGGCTAACAGAAGCTACGCTGTAGTCGTAGTAGTAGTGGCAGCAGTAATGGCAGTAACAGCAGCAGCAGCAGTAGCAGGGTATGCTGCTATGCCGGTGCCGGCTGGCCAAAATGGAAACAGCCTCACTGCTCTCACACTTAGTGATCACTGACCACATCTGACCATAAAAACGTGTCCGTGGCTCGTGTCGGCCGGCCGGCCAACCAAATCGGTGGCGGTGGTGGTGGTCAACCTTCCACTTCGCTCTCTAGTGCTGTGGGGAGGCGACAGCGGTGTTCTACTGCTGCCCCGCTTCTGACCAGGTCCGTTAGCGGCGGCCTGGCTGGCGGGGGGGGGGGGGGTTCTGACCGGGGGTCACCAATAGCGGAAGAAGGGGTTTGGCTGTGTGACGCCTACGCTCTAGTAGATAGCAGTGGGTGGGGGCGCGCAGTAATAGCGGGAACACGGCAGAAGAAGAAACAGAGAGCAAGCGCATGAGTTAGTACGAGTGGCAGTTGTAGAAGTGAACATAGGGACACTCTTTTAGTTCTAGTGGTAGTAGTACTAGCAGTTGTTGTTGTCGTTGTTGTTGTTGTTGTCGTTGTTGTTGTTGTTGTTGTAGAAGTCGGAGTAAAGTTGCTGTAGTTATAGTGAAAAAGATAGTGCCACCACTGCTCGCTGTGTAGGGAATATTACTGCAATTGACGTCCCAACCCCTAGTTAGAAGAGCTCCGTTGGCCGTGTTTTCCCCTTGTTTCGCATTACCCCCCCCCCCTCTCTCTCTCTCCCCTCCTCTCTCCCGCTCCGTTTCTTATTCTATATTTCCCCTTCGCTCTGTTTATAGCATTCCCATTTCGATATACTCGTCATCTGGGCTCGTATAAAGAAGATAATCAGTGCCCCGTGGCCGTTGGTGGTCTGGCAAACTCTTTGCATCATACGAGCGAGCGAAAGGACGATTTGAAGCCATGCCTAATATTGCGCTGGTGGAGCTGACGCAGCGCGCCGTACTATAAAAATGGCAGTAATTATGTAGGTTTATTGACGATGCTATTTCGGCCATGCCACAGGCATACATATATATATATATATATATTTTTTTTTACATACAACGTGGAAACGCGGCCTCCGTTCGGCGCACACTTCTGAAGTGATCTCGGCCTAGCCTAGACGAAGCGAACGAAAAATACATTTCCGTTTAAATATACATTCTATATATATATATATATATTTATATATATATATATATATATATATATATATATATATATATATATATATATATTTATATATATATATATATATATTCGGCACTCGGGAGTGCTCGTCTTAATAAAAATTGTGGTAAAAATGTGTCACGTGAGGTTAAGAATCAGCTGTCCGTGTTCTTGCTTGATGGTAGCCCCCGCTCTTATGGACCCGGTGCGAGCGGTATATTCTCAAGGTTCCTTGCAACGTTAAGACGTTAAGATCCATAAAATTCCTCTTCGTGACGCCGAGCCCCAATGGCGTATTCGCAGATTCGGAGTCCCATACACCACTCATAGTTACCAGATAGTGATGGATCCGAATCTGCGAGGTTTTTGCGGGTCGGGGAGCGCCGCTCTTAGGAACTCGACGTCATATTTGGTGATCTTGTCCTGCCGCGCTTTTGCGAAGTCCCTTTTCGGGCCGCAAATCTCGGCATCTAAAACCCAGACCTCGGTAGGTGTTGTTATTACGAGGTCGGGCTTTAGACCCGGTGCGCCCGGTCGACGGAATACTCGCTCACGAACCACCTCATGACCCCTCTCGCGGAGAAGACGCGCCACGCGATCACAGACGTCGTCGTGTCTCTTTATAGTTTTTTTGTGTGTTGCATCGCACATCTGAGCGTAACTCGGGACCCTATATATATATATATATATATATATAGGTATCTAAAATAAATAAACAGCATAAGGTAAGCTGAAAGTATGCAAAGATTTTGAAAAAAACATTACCGAAGCACTTGGAGTAGAAGTGCTACTCTCGGATACGTCGGCAGTGAACCTACGGGTTTGCAAATACAAATATGTTAAGGCTAATGCAGTATTTAAATTGTTGAGTTTTTTTTTTGCCAGCGCTAGCAGGGCTTATAACGCGTACGTCACCGTCTTGATGACTTCTGCCAAATCTGGGCTAACAGCCTTTAGTACGTCTGCAACCGAGCCGATATATATATATATATATAGAAAGAGGGAGAATTTCAACTCTATTTAGCTAGATTTAGCCTCAGAGAAGCTATCTGCTATCTGACATGTTCAGCGCAGTCATCTGAATTAAAAGGCTGCCGCTGCTTCTCGCATGCGCCAACTGAATTTCGTCGCAAGCTGAATGACAATTAGGCTCACGCCGCCTCCGGGAAAACAATCCAGTTCGTACGTCGACGATTCGTTCGCGCGTCAATTTCGCAATGTCATCAACGTCGGCTCGATGCGGGCGAGCGCAGTGCAGTGCTGCGGCACAATCAATACGTTTCCACTTTAACCATCGACCTCGTGCGTCGTCCCCGATCAGCCGGCTATGGACTATTATGTCGTCGCTCGTGCCTGTTCTGTTGTCTTTGTTGTTGCTGTTGCCGGCGTTGTGGTTGTTGTTATTATCATTGTTGTTGTTGTTGTTGTTGTCGTCGCTCGTGTTGTTTTTGTTGTTGTTGTTGTCGTCATCGTCATCACCGTCATCATGAAATACTTGTCCACGTCGAGTTCCCTCGACGCGGCTCCACGGTGCTCGAGAGCAGGCATCACCGATACGACTGTTTGCGCCTGAGTGAAGACGATTCCGTTTGCCCGACATGTGTGTACCTTGAATGGGGCCATCTACTACTCACTTGAATAGGCGTCACGCCGCGATTCGCCGCTGCTGCCGCCGCCAGGCCGCGCATCCTGTTTTTGTCCATCGCATTTTATACGCAAACGTACAAATACGAGTACCAATAGCGATAAATGCAAATTACGCGTAAATACATACACGTATTTATGGGCTTTTTAATGCACTAACATACCAAAAAAAGAACATGTATATATATATAAATGTATATATATATATATATATATATATAAAGCTAGGCAAAACAACAACATTCCAGTTGCCAGACGTTTTGTTGGAAAAGTAGATTTCTACCGTAGTTAGCTAGGTCCGGTGTTGTTGTTCAGGAATGCAGACTACTCGAGGCTATAATCTGCAGGGAGCGGAACAAACAGCTAGTTGGCGGTCTAGTCAAAAGGTTGGTTCCACGAGCCAGTCAGCCCGACCCAGCCCAGATGTCCACGACCTCTATGAATATATATATATATATATAGGATAAAGCCATTGCGTTGTTGTTTGGTCAACATGCCGACAAGGGGAGATCCTCCTTCTTGGATGAGTGTGCATGGGGAGGCGGAGGGTAGTCGCGTATGTAGTTGCGTTCGGGCAGGAGGGACCAAACGGGCGGTCTCTGAACAAGTTAGGTGGTGGAAGTTCGGTCCGTCGGACCTGGCAGAAAAAACGGCGGGGTGTTTTGGGGTCAAAATGCTTTGGGGGAATATTACGGTCTGGCGTAGGGAGTAATTTCACAACAAAGAAGGCATTGCAGGAAAACGAACGAGTGCAGCCCTGCTCCCCTATACGCCCCTGCAAACAGAAACCCATTCGTACATCTGTTGGTTTGTTCGTTTGTCTATCTGTCTGTCTGCCAGCCTGCCTGCCTCGCCGGTCAGGCAGATAGTTCACCCGGTCCGCTGATTCGCTTGCCGTCCGCTTGTAGTCTAGGCCGAAAACACCCGCTGCGACCCGCTCTTTTTGTCCGGAAGAGACGGAGGAGACGACGAGGAGCGACAAGGAATGCCGAGGATGCAAGAGGGACTCGAGGCGCACGAGCACCACCATTGCCATCACTGCCTGATCCAGCGGCCCGCCGAACGCATGGCCTAGTGTTGGCGACGGTGTCGGCTGCGAATTTGCATTCGAATTCAATCGTAGTTGAGGCGGCGGCGGCAGCCACGACGCGGACGACGATGAAAGCAGTAGCATAGCTTCACTATCACCACCAGCAGCAGCAGCAACAGCAGCAGGGGTGGTGCCGGTATCGGTGCGGCGGGCCAAGGAATAGAGGGAAGACAGGGGGAGGGGGGGCAAGCTTTCAGAGAGATGGAGGATGCCCTATTGGAGCAACGAGATCAGGGCGGGGGCTCTGAGACAGCGCGTTCTGTCGCCGCCGCCACCACCGCCGCCAATTTTGCAAGCATTTCTCGCCCTCCCCCCCCGCCCCCCACACTCCCTCCCTCTCTCACTTTATTCCCCATCACCACTCTTCTCTTTCTTTTTCTCGCGCGCCTCTTCTTGCCCCACAGCAGCAGAAAGAGTCACAACGGGTGGAAGCAGAACTGCATATTCGAAGCCTGGTGCTGGTGTTCTAGGTAGTCATCAATGGTCGACCACCCTGCTTGGCTTATCCTATCGTTTCCGGTAACACGAACACACTCTCCCGAAACAACCCACTCCCACCCCCCCCCCCCCTCCCGACGGGCCGCTTCCTCTTTTTCCCGTTTATCTCTGCTTCTTTCTCCATGCCCTCTCTATTCATCTTGATCTGTCTCCCCTTCTTCTTTCTGCTCCCGCTGCAATCGCCCCTCAAAGAGCAAGAGCATGCCTATTTCTACAGAGCCATGCAACAGCGCATCGTTCACCGAGCTAGACTGGCGGCGGCAGCCACGGTAGCGCAGTGTTTCCTTGGATTTTCCCCGTTACTGCGTGTTGTGTGGCGTTCCACCGCGGTATTCCGTCCGTCCACAAGGTCTTCGACCAAACCGCCCTCCCGCCACGCCAAGCAAGCTAGCCAGGCAGCCGAGCAGCGAACCGTTCGGTGGTAATTGAAAACACGTCAAGATCCTCCGATGTGGTGGGTCTTCTGTGTAGTATCGGTACGCTTCAAGAGTGTTCTCGCAATGCTGTCGTCCTCACAAAGATCGAGTAAGTGCGTGCTCGCAGAAGCAGTGTTGGTAGTGGCTGGCGCTTGTCAGAAGCTGTCGTTGGCTGTTTCGTTTATTCGCTCAGAGTCTAAGCCCTGGTGTTTGGCTGCCGGACCAAATACTTGCACACATATATATATATATATATATATATATATATATATATATATATATACGCAAATCGCATATGTAATGATTTCTCAAAGTCCAAAATCTCAGTGCATAATCTAATTTATAAATAAGGCATGGACTTCCAAACGTGTATTACATTTATTATGACAAATAACTCAATCTGATATTTGATCAGGAGTCGCGGAGCGGTTGCTTTTGATGTCAGTAACACTTGAGCCTAAACAGCGGAACTACGATCTGTATGGCAACTGCTTGTCTTTTAGTCCTAACTTGACTACCAAACAACACCACATTAATCGATTCGCCTGTTGCGTGGTTCAGGTTTAATACTGCCCCATGAAGGCAAACACTAAAAATGCAGCTAAGTGGGGCTTATTCTGAGTTGCTCAGCAAGTCACAATATATATATATATATATATATATATATATATATAGACTGAAACGGAATATTGTCTAAGCTTTCAATCTAGATTTAAAAAAAGCCAAACGTAGCCAGGATAGATCTATCGCTCATCCCAAACCCCGGCTTTTATGCTTCGTTTCTAAATAGGCCTCGGCTAAATGTTAGCAGTGCCTCTTACAGGCGAATAGCATCATACGTTGCAAGTAAGTACCACGACCGCAGATTCTTGAGCTCTCATGCCAAACCTCCTTGGAGACAGTACCAGACCTCTGCGCCTCCTTAAAACCAAATTCCAACGCCCTTCTAGCCTGTTGTCTTACATGTTACCTGCACGAAAACCGTACGTTGCTTTGTGAACGAAACTGCCGCATTACCTTGTTTTTTTTCCGTAAACCTAAGCGTGGCAAAATGCAGTTCTGTGAGTAAGCTACGTTTAAAACACTTAAAACATGATATACAGGTTGAGAATGGCATATAGACTAATAATGCATGTATCGTGCGGAATAAAAGCTAGATACGTGAGAGCGTATCTAGAATATGAGGCGTGTGTACGCAGCCTTGCAGAGACAATTATGATTTAAGTGAGAAATAACGGATCTAACGCAAAGTAATGCCTGCCTGTTGCAGATGTTTGCGACGGTTTTAGTAGAGTCTCTCATTGCCACGGTGATCCGCTGTGATTTGAGGTTGAGCACTCTGGGCGTCGCAGCGTCACCTTGAGAGTTTGAGACAGCGAACGGAGAGGCGTACCGAGGCTTCCGTCTAACATTACGAGCATTGAACCCCCTTGCCCGAAGACATCTGCATAAGCCTTGCAGCAAGCGGCATTCGCGGCGTCCCTTTAGGGGTCCCTTTCTGCTCTCAGCGAATAATTACTCATGAGGGCTGAGATTAAGGAATCACGAACTCATGCTGGCCATCTTTAAGCTTCTCCCCCCTATTACTAACTCTGTTATTCCTCTCTCTCTCTCTCTCTCTCTCTACTCCTGCCTGCCTGCCTGTCGTTCTGTCTGTCTTGTCCTTTCGGCATAGAGCGAGCGAGTCATACGAACTAAACTCTCTTAACGCGGGGCTCCTTTTCGAGCGCTCTGACAGCTCGGCGTGGCCTGCCGCCGCCGCCACCGCCGCTGCTGCTGCCGCTAATTTCCCCGAAGACGCAGCTCTGTAAGGCCCCTCTAGGGCTCCGGAAATGCAACCGTCAGGGACAAACCGACACGTTCCCGTCTCCGGCTGTCTCCGCGTCGCTGTCGTTGTTTGTACGCGTCCCGCAATCGCAGGGCAGCTAGGCGCCGACTAGCGGCACCGAGCCACAAGAAGAACAGGAAGAAGAAGACAGAGCGACCAAGCCATAGGCAAGGAGTAAACAACGAGGCTAATCACACGCCGTGGATCGCGCGGGGTCGGAATCGGGTACGGGGGAAATAGAGAGAGAGAGAGAGAGAGAGAGAGAGAGCAAACGAGACGAAATGAGCATTTTGCGCATAATTATCTGCGTCGGCCGTCAACCCACACAAGTTTATTGCCCGAGAACAAAAAGCCGCCTTTTCGGTGGTCGGTAGGTGTTACTTGCACGCCTAACTCGCGTAGCGGCTGGCGTCATGATAGCTCGTCTAATGTACGGGGCTTAGATTTGTCTCTTGGCTTCCTCATCGCTTCGTGTATTGCTCTAGTACGTAGACACAATTCTGCATTTGCATGCAAACCTCCAACTGGACCGTTTTTGTACGTTAGCGCATATGAAATCCTACGGGAAATGTCTTTGGATTACTCGTAAGCCTGACCAAAAGCAGATAGTTCCTTATCTCTAGCCAGAAAAAAAAACAGTATTAAGAAGTGTGTTACTAATGTTATGTTTTTCATTTATATATATATATATATATACATATATATATATAGAAACTATTGTGATGATTTATTAATCATTTACAATACGTTTACACACTCGCCTTATATATATATATATATATATATATATATATATATATATATATATATATATATATATATGTGTTTGTGAGGTGTATTTAAACGGAAAAGTATGAAATGCACTGTGGGTATAATTGAGGTAATTATTCAAATGTGTAATAATTACTAATATGCAGTCGTCAGAGGCCAGAGCACAACTATCCCACTGTTTTACGAGCCGAAGGACTCCCTATTCCTAGAATGCCTGCGGCTGTGACAAGAATCAGTACTCCGCTCTCTCTGTTCCTCGGTTCGTTGTCCGAGTTTCAGCGCCTCCCATTGAGATATTTCCAGCGGATCAAGCCGATGGAAGTTGCAGAGCGACATGTCCGGGCTGCTTCCACTTAACGTGTGGATGCGCGTATCGTGGAGAAAAATAGCTCCCTCCGTGAGCAGCCCAGGTCGTTTGCTCTTGACGGAGCTGTCTAGACTACAGAGTGTCTTACGGTACACGTTACTGTTAATGGTTTTTCTGTGCCATATATTCACCGCATCTGCGATTGCGAGTGCCCCAGTCATCCTATCGACAAGTCAATTACACCTGCGCGTTTAGAAGAAATTTCGGGTCCGGGAATACTTAAACAAAACATTTGAAAAGCGGTGGATCGGCTGAGGCGGGTCGACCACTTGGCCACCTCAATTGCCCGACTTAGCAGGTCTCGACTTTTTTGTGGAGCTACCTGATGAGTGAGTGTCGTCTAGAAAACTCCCGCTAAGTCGCGTGAAAATCTGGTGGCCTTTGTATTCAATGCTGCTGACGCCGTCCGGGATATGTCTAGCATATTCACACGCGTGCAAAAAAAGCTGTGCAATCGTTACGGAACGTCGTTAATGGTTAGCGAACGAATCTTCGAGCACTTCGTATAATAAAAATAAATGTGTGTTCCTGAAAGAGCGCGAGTGCTTTATTTGCTAAAACAGATCAAAATGCTAGTAAGTATGCATGTTTTCACTTTCGATATGGCTGCGAAAAAAAACTTAGTTACTTGGCAGCTACTTAACGCAGCAGCATCACTTTGGTGCGAAAATATAGACATTAAATTTGCTATCTTGCATGAGGATAGTCTTTTAAGCGTAAATTTTTGGTCGTAGTGGAAACATATTATGATTCTGTAGGTGAAAGTTTCAACGTAAGACATAACAACATATCGTCGTTGTTTGACTTTCCTTAATCTGGCTATTCGCTAGCTTGCGCCAGGTGTTCATTCAGATTCTGCATAATTTTTACGCATGAAGGGACCGACCGTATCGCCGAGCACGCCAGTAGGATTAGTTCCACATATATATATATATATATATATATATATATATATATATATATATATATATATATATATATATATATATATTAAATGATTTGTAGAATTTAACGTGTGCTAGCGCGAGCAAAGTGTGCTAGCGCGACTAGGTCTATGTCAAAGCAATATGTAGTTACACACATTTTCCCATAGTTTTTGTATCTGTACTAGTAGTTTTTACCCAATTCTAGTTGACGTGATACACTTACCTTACATTACAATACTGATTTTGGAAAAACCAAGAAGTTACAGTTAAAAAGAGGAATTTAATCGAATGCTCATCTATATCTAGACATATATATTCAGAATGGTGAACACAGAAAAAAACATTTTCTCGGCGTAATGAGTTTAAGCATTTAGCGCGTTGTGGCTTAATTACATTGTTTCAGCTTGATCATTAGTTGGCGTCGGTAGCCGACGTGCTCATCGGGAACAGTTGGCCTGTTGCCGATTACCTCACTCGGGTATGGCCCTAGCACGCACCATACAGCTACCATGGCACTTAACGTACCTCTTATAACGTTGTCCTCATTATCTGTGTCAATCTGCCTTAACGCCTCTACTGGGTCACTTGTCCTTTAAACAAACTTCTTGTTGTCATGCCTTTTTTCAGTCTCTCTCTCTTTCTCTCCTGACCCATTTTATTTTGCTACACCTTCTCAAAGACGTCGGACCAGACACATTTATGGTTGGTCATTTTCCTCGCTATCATCACCATCATCGTCATCTACGCATTATTAAACGGTCAGTGTCCTTCCGACGAGCTCAAGCCACTCGGAGGTCGGATCAAGACGGCCTGGGCGGGCCTGTGCCGCACTCAAGGGTCCGCCGTTTTATCTGCCATTGCTGTTGCTGTCTCTACAGTTGCTAGCGTTGTTGGCCGCTTCTCGGATGCCGCCGTCGTCGCCTTCGCCCCCGTGGTCCTGGATAGTAGTAGTAGTAGCAGTATGTCCTTCGTTGTAGTTCCCGTCGGTAGGTCGTCCGTGGAGGTCCTTCGCCTTCGTGGTCCTCCTTCATCGCTTGGGTAACCGCGCTACCGATGGCGTCGGCCGTACGAGACCGTATGTAGGAGCAAACTTTCTCGTTTGTGAGTCGTTCGGCCTCGTAAAGTAGCTTTATTATCCCTCCAACAACTCGTTGGCCCTTAGTCGCTTTCATTTTATATAGATGAAACGGTGCGCGTATATAGGGTACACTCACCCGCACTTACGCTCACACGTTCATGCACGGACACATCCCGCACTACGGGCACAATCCCAATCGCCCAAATACGTACTTATATATACACCCATATGGTTAAGGCGATGACCACCAACGCCACTGATCGTACCACTACTGATGGAATGCGTACACCAACAACAACAACAGCAAAGACAGCAACAACAGCAAAGACAGTAACAATAACGACAGCAATAACAGTATAACAACAGCAACAACAACAAGAATATCGCTCTTTCCAGCCCATGCTCCAGTCTTCCAATGGTTCCTGCTTTTCTCGTTGTAATCCCGGCTTCGATGTCCTTCTGCTCGAGGCCTGTGATTACGACTGCCAACGTCAAGGGTCTTTGCCGGATAAATAGCATCAGCAGCCGTGGCAACTGCTCGTTAATACCCATCCAGCCAACCTTCCACTCACACAGCAAACCAGCCAGTAGTGGTGCATTGAACTATTATGGCGAGCCTTGTCTTGTTTTTGTCTCATCCCGTTTTGGCGTGATCCCTCTCGAGTCGACACTCTGGTGGCGTGTCCTACTCAACGTGCGCTCCACTGCTCGTTTCTATAGTGGCAAACGAAGTGGAGTACGAACGAGGTCCGTACAAAGCTGGCGAAGTATGAAGTCGACGGTCGGCTGTCTGGGCCCGTTGGTAATCGTACCAGCCAGTAAGTAGTGTTAGGCGCAGCTTGTGGTAGCAGTAATAATTGCATTCATCAGTGTTGTAACAGGGCAATGGCTCTGGTTCTGACCAATGATGGTTCTGGCTTCTTAATAGCAGATGTTGGTGCGTCGTAGGCAAACTTGAAATGATGGCACTTCTGTTGTTGTTATTGTTGTTGTTGTTGTTGTTGTTGTTGTTGCTGTTGCTGCTGTGTGTTGCTTGCTGCTGTTGTTGTTGTTGCTGCTGCTGTTGTTGTTGTTGTTGTGCTGCTGCTGCTGCTGTTGTTGTTGTTGTTGTTGTTGTTGTTGTTGTTGTTGTTGTTGTTGTTGTTGTTGTTGTTGTTGTTGTTGTTGCTGCTGTAGTTGTTGTTTGTATTGTTTTTGTTGTAATTATTTTTGCCACGGTTGTTACCTCGTTTTATGCTACTGCTTCTTATGGTCTTACTGTTGTTGATGTTGTGGCTGTTGCGATTGTTGTTGCTGTTGTTAGTTGTTGTTGGCCCGGTCATGGTCGTCCTCATCACCATCATCATGGTTGTGCTCCTTCTTCAGCTAGTCCTGTTTCCTTATTATAGGCAGGATTATTTTCTCGTAAAGGCGTTCAGCGTTTGGTGTACAAGAGAGTGCGAACAGAGAACGGACGCTGTGGGCAGGGGACAACCGACGGCGGCTGAAGAGCGAAGGGGTTGGGGAGAGACTGTATATACAGTGTCAGACGCTACAAAAATAACATTATTGCTACTACAACTACTACTACTGCTACTACTACAACTAACACGTCGGCTGCTGTTGCAAGGCACAGCGACACCGAACGATATCTACTTCAGCGAGTGGCACAGAGCAGTCGGTTGGGCGTGAGGCAGGCGGAGGCGGAAAATTGAAAGCCGCCGCCCAATGGCATCTACATTGAGCGGAAAAGGGAAGGAAAGCGAAGGACGGGACGATGACAACAACAGCAACAACAACAAAAACAACAATAACAACAACAAAAACAAGAACAACAACAAAAACAAGAACAACAACAATTCTGCCACCCAGCGAGACGTCAATTCGAAAACAACAGAACAAAGAAGAACGCGTAAATGGTAAATAGTAGGCTGAATGCATTACATTATTGAAATCGACTTGTGTTAACCTCTCACACGCCTGTCTAACTGACTAACTAACCATCTAACCAGCCAGGCAGCCAAACAAATACGGCGAGATGGCCATAATCAACAGCGGCAGCGGTAACGACGACAACGACAACAATTATGATAGTGGTGTTGGCAGCGACAAAGAGAGAAGGGGTTCTTTGGCCTTGCAAGCCCACCCCTTAGCTGCACTTCAGCCTTCAGTAGTTGGCGTATTGGCGTTAACGTGAGCATCCGCAGAGGCAGCAGTTTCCACGTAGGTTTAACCAGCTTTAACCAGTCTCTGCTTCTACAGATGCTGCACAGATGGCTGAGCAGAGCATTACGTTTGACGACGCGCGAAGCGGTGGAAAGCCGAGTATTTGGCAAGTCAGATATTGTCGTGCAAACAACACGTTTAGAGGATGATGGTGCTCGTGGTAGGACAGCAGGAACGTCAAGAAAAAGAACAACAACACGCCGCGGCATCCAGGTCGTTCACAAATAAGCGTTGATGAAACGGTGTAATCTATAAAGGGATATTAGCCAGTACGGTTGCTCCCCGGGAATCGAACGCACAAACAAACAACACACCTGTTCATTATAAATGTAAAGTAATAAAATACGTCTATATACACATATACATCTAGTCTCCCCGTGAACGCGCGTGCGTTATGTTGTTGTGGACCATTTATTTAATGCATCCGGTAATTGAATTTCACTTAAAGGATGTCCTTCTCTTCGTATGTTCTAAAAATGTTCGTATACAGAAGACTTTACAGCCTTAGGCTCTGAGAGAGTGGCTCTCGTGCAGTATTAAAAAAGGCACAGCGTTTGTAACAGTGCTCTAGTTAGCCTGAGTTGCACATACAGCACACGCGGGAGTAATCTGTCAAAGTAAGGGAGCTGTCGCCGCAATATATAGTTTAGTCGATGCTATTGAAACGTTAGGACTAATGGGTAAGAAGACTGGCAAGTTGCTTAAGGAGCTCGGAAAGAGGGTTACTGCAGTGACGAATGATGTTCGATCTAAGAGGTACCTGCTGTAGCGTACCTTCATGAAAGTTCAACGCGGTTGATTTTGCCCAGTGTCCACTCTGGCCTGACTAAATGCTTCCCGTTGCTAGTGTAAAGCATCCGTTCTGCTGGTTAATGGTCCCTCCGTGTCTGTATTTGTGAAAGAGCATCTTGTGTCTAATCCTTTTACTTTTCGGTTTTAGAGAATCTGTCGAAATAGGACTTGTATGTCCGTGTGATGCACGTATAAGCACCACAGGTCCTAGTATCCTGTTGAGAAGACGGCTTCTTCTAGCCATGGTAGCCGTGCGCTCCCAGAGGGGTGCGGAATCCAACATAATGCCATCGACTACATTGTTAGGAGACGGCGTAAAAAGTTGGTTGCTCCTCTCTGTTGTAGGGAGAAATGTCTGGGGAGGAAGTTGAAATGATAAATAAAGTTACTTTGACATAGCTAAATAGTTTTTCTCGCAAATACTCTAGTTGGTTGTTTGATACGCTTTTTTTTCTGTTGCAAACGTCAGATCTAGCGTTGAGCTGTGTCTGCCTTTATCAATGGTGTAACCAAACGCGTTTATAGGCTGTAAGACTGGAAGTCGGATCTTTTAAAATAATGCCAAAACAATACCGAGTCTGGGGGTGTGGGGAGATACGGGTTTAGTGGGTTTGTGAATACTACAATAGTGACGCTAGGTGCTCGTGATGCATGTATGTCAAGCGTTCCCGAAAATTTCCAAAACAAATAAGGTCTGTTCGGATGAACCGTTCTAGGAAGATTTCTTCTTTCTTTGTTAAAGACCTATTTTCTTAAGAACTGTGAGCCTCATTGAAATCGCTTACCACAATCGCTTTTTGGTGACGGCGCGTACTCATAGTGAGGGTAGTTCTTCAAGAAAACCTTCGCATTTTTCTGAGGCGGAGTTTGGAGAAAAACACACTTAGTAAATTGCAAGATCGTATGTGGTTGTGACGGAGAAGCGTGTGCCTTGCCCGAACGAGGTAGGGGGAGATACTGGATGGTGAATTGCGGAAAATACCTTGATTGAAGAAAAGTCATTGCCTGGGTGGTTTAGGTTGAGAAAGCTGTGTTAGAGAGGTTTCGGGGAGTAGCAAGATTTTTTTATTATTTACGGCCGCGAACTGAGACGCCAGGTCGTACGTTTTCGGAGTTCTGCGGATGTTTCGGTGCAGTACTTTAATGTCTCTAGTCATATATTTTGCGGATGTCAAGGAGGTTTGTAATCAGTAAAATATATGCTTGACACTGCTTCGTGTTGGCGTAGTGGCCTGTTTTGTTACATACGTGCAGACCTTTGCAATGTGTTCTTGCCCTCCGCATTTGAAGCATTCAGGTTGGATTGGTGCACTGCGGTACAGTCCCTGACCGTGTGGCCAAAGCAACATGAGAAACGTTGTGGAAGCGAGGCCACTTGGCAGTCTCGGCACCGGGTCCAACGTGTTTTTTGTAGCTTGCGCTAAGCGCAGATTGGGTGCCGGACTGATCCCACGTAAGTTAGATACCCACGTATCAGATTATTTTGCTGGTCGTCACTCAGTGTCTTTTCAAGTGGTAGTTAACGCCATCTATTGGAGTACCGGCTTGTCGAGTCCACCCCGTCGCTTGTCTTAAATTTCTCTATCACTCGAGTGCCTCGTAGTTGTGCATCGAAAGCACGGGTAAATCCCCTCTGCCCCTAGTCTATGTAGTAGCACGTCCTAGTTTATTACAATAAATGTTTGACGCCTAGTAAGACAACCAAACAAAAGTATCTTATCATTATCGTTTACTAATTCTCTTTCAAAATACACAATTTTTTTGGACTAATAGTATTTTGTTTGATAGTACAGCTTGCAGTGTTAAAATTGTAGGTTTCTTGCGGCTGTTGGCTGATACCACCCAATCTGGATAACTTATCACTATTATCGGTTTTGCGCTTTTAACAGCGTCTTAGGTTTAAGTTATATGAAGTCTTGAAGGAGAGGTGATGAAGATCTCTATCGTTTTCTGTTCTCTTCTTATATGATACCTCAATAATAATGAGTACGGCATACTTTATTGGTGCATTTTATAAACTTAAGCAGCGTCCTTCCAAATGTGTTTCTGTTACTACGTAACTATTTTCATTCATGCATACAAAACTGATTTTTAAGCAAAAACAAGTGTCTCTCATTCTAACACGAGTGAAACTATTTTTAAACGTAACGGCCTTCGCTAGCTATACACTGTGTCCGTCTTTCGGGCAACGCGTAGATTCCTCGCCAAAAGAAGTTCGTATCTTTAAAAGCACACCAATCACCTACATATTTCCGGACGGTTTTGTACGAGGAAAACGTCTGCTTAGCCAAAATGCTTTAGAAGTTTTTTCATCGCTTTCGCTTTGTGTAATGGCACGTTGTCATGTAGCAAAATCAATTTGTTATGCCATCTTTTGTATTTCGTCGTTTTTTGCACACTGCCTGACTCAAATCAATTATTTGTTAACTGCAGCGAGCAGCATCGACGGTTCCACGCCTTCACCAAGTTTGAGCAGCTCATAATAGACAACACTCCTTAATCCCACCAAGTATAGAGCATTGCCTTTTTCCGAAGCGATTCCGCGTCACAGTCGATAACGCCTCTACGCCAGAATATAGCCATGACGTTTGAAGCTTGGGATTATTGAGGAAGATCCACTTTTCACCTCGGGTTACGATCCGGTGCAAGAATGACTGGCGGGCAGACTCTCACAAGTGTTTGTCGTTCTGTTGCTGTCTTTCATTTAATTGATGTGGGATTTATTTTAATAGTTTCAGGGTTTATCCCATGACCTTCAAGCGTCTACAAACGGTTACCTGGCACATGTTTAGTTGAACAGCGAGTATTCCTTGCATTTGAGTGTCATCTACGCCCAACAAAGCTTACAATTCAGTGTTCTCAAACTTTTTGGCGGCTTTCCTCATGCTTCGTCGTTCAATTCAAAATTGCCACGGTTGAACTGCTCATAACTGTCTCATCTGCCGATAGCTTTCTCGCCGTAAGCTTCGACAAGCATTTCATGCGCTTCGGTAGCAGGTTTTTTTAAACTGATAACAGAAAATGACAGTTCCCCGCGTATCGGCGTTTTTTTGCACGGCGGAAAAGTTTGGCATGGTAAACGCTTCCAGAAGTTTTGTAGAAAATACGTAGGTGGAGCTTCGCTCATGGAACAATGAGCCCGTCACTCCAACAACAAGAGGTGAGATGCTGGAACCGTTTTAATACTACTTTAACCTTTACGTCTGCTTTATGGTTGCGTGGGCAGAGCAAACACCGCGGTCTGTACCAAATATTTCCGTTTAATGATGATTGCGCAAACTCCTTTGTGATGTTTTGGTTGTGGGTGTTGTACAAAAGTGCCTACGCCATTTGTTTACATGTTATATGGTTCCCAGTCTAAGAGCCGTGCCAGCTCCGCTCTACCAGTGGTGAACACCGTGCATATTTAAAGGTGAGCTTGACGTTGTCTTCGTCTGCTGAGTCGAAGAGAATGCACACTTGCGACAGGTCACGTCCGATACGATGAAGATATTTTCTGAAGATGTCGTGGCCCGAAATAAATTGGGTCACCGGGTAGGACAGTGATCCCTCTCGCCTTTCAAACCACTCCCTCACATAGTGAGGCGGGTCTAAAAACCCGGCTGGCCCGCATAAGTCTTCATGCATCTTCTGCCCCAAGCCCCCTTCTAAGAGATAGACGGGTCCGCTTGACGGACCTCGGTCTCCAGGACCCGTAGATCCCGTAGGATCTACAGGGATATTGCTTGAAATGCAGCGGCCGATGTAGTTTTGTTGACTCTTGCAATCTTGAGGGCCAACGGCCTCTGCGTTTTATCTAGATCGCGTAGTCGTACGTTGCTACAGCGGGGATGCGTATAGCATAAAGCTAATTAATACCGTAGCCAGGAGGCACATTCGATCGTCGGAGGCACTCCGAGTGAACGGCAGCAACTCTGAGAGATTTGTGATGGCTTTGGTAGACTTAACTGCCGCGTAGTGCACATGTGGGGTGCCTGTCAGGCCGGTATCTAAGAGTACCTCCAAGTATTTAGCTTTCCTACTTTAAATTCAGGTTAAATTCAGGGAGCCGTTTCTGCTCGCTAAAAAAGATTGGCAGTTTTATGTGAGGCTAGGCAAAGTCCATGCGAAGATGCGGAGTGAGCCAGATGAAAATGTCTTGTAGGGCGCCAATGGCTGCCTTCTCCAGCTCTCTGGAATTACGCGACGTAACTAACCAGATCATCTGCATAGGCTATGGGTTTAACATTGGGAGTGAGGGAGACCCTGGACATCGTCATATGCAATGTTTTTTTTTTATGTCAAGTGGGACTGTCAGGCAGTGCGAGAAGATTTTGAAGCCTGAGCGAAAAATGTTTGGTCGCCTGATGATCACTTTTAAGCCATCCAGTTCCTTCGGCCGATGTGACTTTTTTTCTAAAGAAGTCACAGAGCGAGTGAGCTGTGCCTCTAAGCAGATGGGGCGGTAGGCTGCGCCTTCTTCCTCCATTAGCAAGGCAACCGTTTCTACCTCCTCATCTGCGCCCTTCGCTCCTACTATGTCTTGGCCATGAAGTTCAACGAGCCGACCCTCACGAAGATAAGGCAGAGAGTTCAGTAACGCCGGGAACTGGTTTGCCAGTCCCGTTACTAGCCGGCTGCCTTTCTTCGTAGGCGAGAGCAGAATCTCCTAGGCAAAAACCTGGTCGCTGCGAAAGTTTGCCTTCTTAAGCTTCGCTTTTCTGAATGTACAATCCAGCCAATATCTTGTGACAAGAGCCTCTACCTTACCGTCTATAAAGGAGTCGGTACGGGACCCTTCGTATTTCTACTGCTTACGAGTTTTTAGCAATTTCTCTTGCCTGAGTTGCCCGAGTGACACCCGCTAGGAGGACACGACGTTTTAGGAATTTGAATGATTGGACAAGTGAGGTGGTTCCTTTCTAAATGTCTTTTTGCGTGGTGGTGTAAGCTGCAACTAGTCATTTGAGGCCGATTGCAGGTCCCTCTCTCTGACAGCATCAATTGTATTTCTTTGAAATATTCTTCTAGGAATTGCTGCCTCACGACGAGCGGCAAACTAAACAATCTTGGTACGATTGACAATTTTTAAAGTATGTGTCAGGCTCAAGCACGTGAAGTACATCTTAGACTAGGTAATCACGCATGTAGAGTTCTGAGGTATTTCATTTTGTTCGATGTTTTTGCACTTTAGATGAATCTTCCATAATTACAGGTGTCTCTAGTAGGACTCACCGTAACACCGTTTTTTAGTACTATATGTACGGCCCTATAAATACTAACCATGATACGCCTGACGCATTACATTCCTCACTCTACATGATGAATATATTTTCTATTCGACTGATGTGTATGCCTACACAAATACGTATGTTATCTCTTTATATGAAAAGCACTTAGAACGGCAATTTAAGCGGGCTTGTTTAGATATCTAAGGTTTCTCCAACAGTCCTTATGGCATCGTAGTCTCTTACTCTCGGCGGTAGGTTTATTATATATTTTCAATAAGCATCAATAGGAAAAATTCGATCAACAACAGAAATCGAGCCGGTGACATTCCGCTAGATTACAATCATGACAAGCACACTCGCCCCTATGCCAGCCCGCCATACATAATGTGTTATAGTAAAAAGAGCCATAAAAATACAACGTTATTATCATTATCATAAGTTTTTATCATGAAATGAGAACTAAGGGCTTACTGTTTGGTTGTGGGAGTTTTAGGTGGTTCCAGTATAGACTTAGTTGACAATTAGTTTTCAAAATGAGTTACTAGAGCATACACATATATAATGTGGCATCTTTTTTTTAATCTGCAGAGCCTGGCGAACAAATCTAGCGATGGCACTATCTAGTCTGTAGCCAGAAATATAACTAAACATTTCCTTTGAACTGCAACTATGTCGTTACATTGGCCCGACGCTTGGAGGCTCCTGTTTTTGGCTGCTGCATTATTAGCTGGCCGCTCGGTGCTCTCATGACGTCAGGAGGGATGAGTGCCACGCCCGAAGTGGATTGCGGACAGAGGCGGAAAAAGACTTCAAAGGATGAATGTCACCGCTGAGAGCAGGGACTGCTGGGATCGCGTCGCGTCGTGTCATGTCAAGTGAGAGGCGGCGGCCCTTGGCAAGCTGGACTACGATGGAACGTAACGAAGCCACTACTTGGTGTAACTTTATCTGCTTCGGCATGGCTTCATTTGGCAGCAACAGTAGCCGCCCAGTGGTATCGCTGGCTCATTCCAGCCTTGCGCCGGTGGGAGGCGCAAGCAGGACTGATCGTATGAGCGATCACGAGCGACCCAGGCCAAACGCAGAAGGGAAAGAAAAATCGTTTCGTATTTTCCACCATCTCACTATATGTGCCGTCCGCTGGCTGCCGTGTAAGTGTAATCGTGACACTGCTGCTGCCGCTGCTTTTCGAAACGGTGTTTTCCGATTGGAAACAAGACCAGACACCGAATGCGGTAGTAACAGAGAGGGGGAGAGAGACAGGGAGGGGGACGAAAGACAGGGAGGCAGAGAGGGAGGGGGGGGGGCGAGAGAGTGGGGGCCCGTCGCGCGTCAACGTGTACTGATGAACAAGTCCTGTCCCGGCTGAAATAGGCGGGAAAGGTTTGTGCTTCGATATCAAATGGGACGGCCGGAACGCACCGGCTCGGACACTCATTTCTTCTTTTTTCGTCGTTTTTTCCCTTCTAGGCAGCTTCGCAGAGACGGCTGATCCTGCTGCTGTAGCTGCTGTTCTGTCTCTTTCGACGTAGTTGTTGTTGTCGTCGTCGTCGTCCTCGTCGTCTGCTCTCGATCTCTTGGCGAACGATCGGGCCCTCTGGCCTGATCGGTCCTGGCGTCGCTACCCGCCAGGCCTCCTGGGAAATCACCCCACCCGCGAACCAGGCAGGCTGAGAGATAGGGGGAGGGGGTGGGGAGGCAGCAGCAGGCACAGTAGATCCGAAACACGGTGAAGCGGGGGGGGGGGGGGCTGTAAGTAGGAGAAAGAGGTGCTTGTCGGGCATGAATAGTGAGCTGGAGAGCAGGGCCCTCAGGCTCGGGCCCGGCTTCCGCCTGGCTCTGCCGGGCCTGGCTTGCAGTGCTTTCAGTCGATCGATTGACTGACTACAAGTAAAACAAGTTCGTACGCTAGATGTGTACGTATCGATGCACGTGTGGTTGTGTGTGTGTGCGTATGTGACGCTCTAGAGGCTGCGTGGCTATTTGTGGCTTGTATAAATCTACATACCCGTCCGTTTCGCGTGTGTGTCGCGCACTAATGCATAGAGACCTATCCGCGTCCATCTAGTACTCTATATATATATATATATATATTTACTTGAAAGCGATTTTCGTGCGCTGACGTCTCTTTGCTCGATGCTCCTAAACAGCAGATATTACCTTTTAAATAAGCCTTTAACTATATGACTCATACGTATGCTGCCCAATCTCCAAACTCTGCTGTTACCACTATATGTCATACTCTGTACACCCGTTTTTCCGGGTACTCTTATCTCATTTTGTCTATAGAGCCAATGCACCAGACTTTCCGACTGGTGTCGATCCGGTGGAGTGGTGCATTCGCCTGCGCCTCGCGACCGGAGGAGACACATAGGTGTGCCGGTTCAGGTCCCACCGTTGCACATTTGCATTAATGGGGCTCCCTCTATAAATCAATGTGAAAAGCAGTCCTGTGGACGTTAAACCTTGGCTAAGGGTCAGCCCAAAAAAAAGTTTAGGCTTCCCGACTAGTACCCCAGACCGGCAGGGTCCAGAGCTTTAACCAGTCGGTCCGGAATCGGTGGCGGTCATTATCCGTTTAACCTTAGCCTTGACGATACTCGAATGGACCAAGACAATATGACAGTATTACTTCGTCCCCATATAATCTATATCGTGTGTCTATGATCGTTGGGACCTAGTGATAGTTACAATAGGGAGTTAACATATTTGAATAACTTTCTATTTGCGACAAAGGTGTCTGCAGCACGCATAATTTTGCGCGCATTACGGATTCAGCGCAAACACGCCGGAAAAAGGGTCATAGCTAATCCCGCCAAGTAAAGGACTGGGAGTACATTTAGATTGGGTAAGGGTGGCTGGAGAAGGTTGTGTCATTGTTGTCGTCCAAGCTCTATAACCTCAGTAGCCTGTATGTGGTGTTTCAGTCGTCAAGCACATAATGTGCACATTTGCTACAGTTTTTGTTGAAGAAGTTTTGTGTGGTTGCGCTGTCTTGCCGACGTTGATGTCTAGCCGTTTATAATTATCTTTGTTTTTATCCGTTTTGTCTCTCGCGAACTGTTCTAGTACATAATTTATCAGAGTCTTACAAGTACAAGTTTTTCACTTATTACACTTCTACTTATTACTTAATAGGTACTGCTAGAAGTGGTGCTCCACTCGATTACAATATTAAGTGCTAGTCAAGCTGCATCAAGTTATAAGCTTTGCTTAAATATGAGCAGGATTAATAACTTCACATAGCCACTGTTGGGTGACGTATGCCTTGGGGCAACATGATTGGGAATACGGTTGCACGGAAGGGCTACGATTCGATCCTATTTGTCAGTTTTCCTGGTTCGCGTTATTCAGAGTCCTACTGACATCGACGATGACCGATACATTTGCGGAGTCGCCATCAACTCTTACAGTACGACTATTACTACTAGCATCACTACTACCAGTATCAAATCCGCCCTCAGTCTATTAGCCCCGATTTCAAAGCGAGCTCGAGCGAAGAAAGAGTGTGAGAGAGAACAGGCTGTACAGAGGAACTTCAGCTATATGCGCATGATTTATGTCGACTAATATATATATATATATATATATATATATATTGTGACGCTGCCGAAAAGGTAAGCAGTTCCGCGCAGCTTGATGGAATCATGGCAGCAAAATATGTCTTGCGCGTGCCGACCATCTATTACGCGCCTTGGGGTCGATCGGCTACTGGCTTGGCGGGAGCCATTCGCCGAAATGAAGGTCCACTGTGGTTTAGCTAGCAGGAGAGGTCCAAATCGTCTCAAAGCCAAGGCAGAGACATGAAGAGAGGAAGCGGTGGAAGAGGGGGAGAGAGAAAGAGAGAGCGCGCGCGATAAAGAGGGAGACAAATCTGCCACCACTGCTCATCTGACAAAGCGTGTCAGGCAAGCGGTCAAGTGGTGGTGCACACGGCGACTTGCCCGTTCCAGCAGGCTAGCGTACCGATTCTTGTCCCAGTCCAGGGATCAGAGGCCCTCACACCCCACCAGGCCGGAGGCAAGGAGGTGGAACTGCGAAGACCAAAAGCTGCAGTGTGTCTTGTGGGTTTAACTTGATGGATAGGAGTGGCCTGCTAACCTAATTAGGCCGGCACCGACCATATGGTGCTTCCCAATCCGCTGCCGCTTTTCCAGCAGCAGCAGCAACAGCAGCAGTCTCTGCGGCAGTCCACAACGGTGACGGTAGTAGGAACACAAGCAACAGCAACTCACTGACGGACACATGCGTACACATTTTGCCTATACATGTGTACACTCTTGTACATCTAAGTACACACAGGGCACGAGCATGAAGAAAAAAAAGGGAGTCTGGCGGTGTTTAGCAATAGCAGCACGTGTGGCCCCGCGCTGAATGTATGGGGGAAAGCTTCATGAGTTCATCTGTTTACAAAGTGTACGCAGGATTAGTTCATAGGCTTCTCGGAGACAACATCAAGCCGGCACGCTATTGCTGCTAAGGCCGTATGTAAGGCGCGGCAACGCTACCGATAGCACTCAAATGAGATAGAGCTGTACTGCGCTTATGTGGGTGTATGTGCAGATATACAACAGTTTTGCTTTTGGTGAGTCTTTGGCGTTTTAAGGCATCTAAAAGTGTTTAGTTATGAACATAGCAAGATCTACTGAATGTACATTGTATATATATATGTATATATATATATATATATATATGTATATATATATATATATATATATATATATATATATATATATATATATATATATATATATATATATATATAGTACTAATTATAAGCACGCGCTAAAACTCGTTGCCGTGCCAGGGTGGGCACCGCCGACTTCCTGTCGGCGTGCCGGTAAAACTAGATAAGACAATACTGTGCCTGACTCTTCCATACCATAACAAATACAACTCCTGCGGACCGTCAAGCCGCTGGAGTAACCGATAATGACGAAAACGTCTGCTCAGAACGATGGAACGGTGGGCAGGAAGCCGCTGACAAGTAATCCACAATCCGAGACACGTGCACGGCAAGAACGAGCTAATGGCAGCGAATTGGATTGCACGATGTATGTCTGTTGTGCAGAAAAGACGACGCAGACGAGAAACATCAAAACAGAGTGTGAGGAAAGCCTGGAAGAGCCACTACTCCGTCGTGGCAGTGCACGTACCACCGAACCCGCCCGGCCCGCCTTGAGAGGCGTTGGTATGGTAGGACCCTTTCTCGCATAGAAGCTATTGGAAATTCCACTGTGTGTTTCTCTCCTATGCCCTTCTCTCATTCTCTCTTATTTTTCTCTCTGCTTCGCTGGGCATTGCTTAGAGGAATCCAACAGCAGCTATGCTATCAACCCGTTACATAGGTCTATCTGCCTGTTTTCGTGCCGAGAAACTAGCGCGCACTGCCACCCGAAAACGTTAGTTGGGGCAATGTCCTTCCACCCACCCCAGCGAACCCCAGGACCCTCCGCCCCCCCCCCCCCCCCCAACAAGCGTTCTTGGTGGGGGAGGAGGGGACGGAGGAAAGTCTTGCCCTTGTTGGCCGGGTCCGTACAGGGCGGCACGTTATGTGCTTTCGACGCATTCGTCGCGCCCCGTTCTCTGGCTCACCCTCAGCTAGCCGGGTCGGTTCGATACGTGGCTACGCCCCTGCGGCGTACAGAGGAAGATTAATGTTTGTCCCTGCGTATGCTTGCTACGGTGCCGAAGCACAACATGACGGCAAGAAACGCTACTGCTGGTGGTGGTGCTGCTGCTGCTGCAATGGCTTCGCTGGCCCCATCATTGTGGTCGGTCTGGATGTCGACGACGTTGGAGTAGTGGCTGGCGCCCAGTCATCCATTCATTGCTGCCCAAAGTCATTCTCAATTGACGACAGCCTAGATGCAGCTGATTTTAAGAATCGAAGAGCTGCTGGTCGCGTCACTCAAGCGTTTTCACTTAGACTGGCCGTTAGTTCTCGTAGGCTCCGTCGGGCCCTGGTCGACATCACCAACAGACGACACTGACAGCAGCGTTACAATTATAATTCCTTTCTCTCTACTTATATATCGAAAAAGAGAGCAATATCAATTTAGATGTATACGTAAGTGTATATATATATATATATATATGGTCGATTTGTTAACAAATTAATGTACAAAATAATAATAATAGGATATGAACCTCCTACTTTTCTAGTCCAGCCGTATTTTAAGTCTTTATTACCGTAACAAGTGGGAAGACTCAAACTGATAAAAATGTCTTACTAATAGGCTTATACGCGTATTTATAAAAATATATGTACGCATGTATATACGTATACTGGCGTGCATGCATATATATATATATATATATATATATATATATATATGTACATAATGTACACGCTGGGCGAGAGCCTGGGTTTGGACCGTCTCGCGCTCATCTCATCTACTTGAAAGTTACCTTGTGATTTGTCATAGGATGAAAAAGGAGCGTGGATCCGTCTTGCGCAAGAAATTGTGATCAAATTTGGCGACGACCGGTATTCTTTTTTCGCGAGACCCGTCACAGGTAATGAGACTTAGGATTTCATGACCATCCACTCAAGTCCGACAGCTTGCAGGTTTCAGGCCGTAGAGTATCCTCATATGCAAAAGGAACTTGCCAGCAATTGTCTGGCAAGGCGATGGATGTCATTGTATTCTCCAGGACTAAAACTATGGCCATGCTCAAACTAGAAGGAGGTGGAACACTGACGGGCGACCCGTATACTAGAGAAAGCACAGCAAAAGTTTTCGCTGCTTTCATCAGGAAGAGTTCTAAAGTATCTTCTAGGCGATAGTCCGTTCACTACGACAACGCGCCAGCCCACAGGGCTAAAAACACAAAGGCTTTTATAGCCGCATCTAGAGTCCGCATATTTACCTAGTTAGACCTCATGCAGTTTTTTACTCTGTTTGACAATTAAAAAATAAAGACAAATATTGGTTCGATTCACGCGCGAATGCTTAAAGCCGTAGACGCGGAGTTCGCTAGAAATTGAAAATAGCACATTAGAGGTTTACTTTAATGGAGGGATTCATCGCCTTAAAAGGCTAGTGAACATTACGTCGAAAATTGAACAAGTACTTAGTTTTATTAACCAATGGTTGGTTTACAATTGCGTGCGTACAGGGAAAACACATATTTGCATACACGTATATTCATCACGGATCCAAACGTTATGTCAACGGAACTGCTCTATTGCATTGTTGCAGGTTTTATAAGTTACACTGTCGCCTGCAAAGTTTGCACAAGCATCAATAATTTATGTTGCATTTCCGTCTAAAATTTCCGACGTGCCGGCACCTGTACTAGGATTGGCTTGTGATGCAGCAGACGATGCGCCAAAAGCCCTGCTCCCAGGTGGCTTCGAGACACCTGCTTGGGCCGCAGATGCTTTTTTGGCAACTATATGTCTGAGCTTAAAGACTAAAACTACCGGACGTCCAAATGCCTTGGAGCAAGTAAACGTAAACAGTATTAAAAAATCATAACTTGGGAGCTGAACCGAGGTTCGACTGATAGTCAATGACGCTATCACCAGATTTAGAACTACTACACAGATCCCATCCACCCATAAGTCGTTTTTTTCTCTGGATGATGAAATTGTCATTGCAAGAATCGCAGTGTCAGCGCTTCGAGCAGCGACAAAAAAAAAATATATATATATAGAGGGGGAACGCCGCTTCGGTGAGAGGTACCATGGCTAGGTGGACCAGCCCAGGCCTGGACCTAGTGCCTTGAGTTAAGCCCCAGCGGGCTGTGCACACGTTCTTACATCACAAATGTATATTTTGCTACACTTAAATAAATGATGATTATATATAGTAAAAAATAGAGATCGTAAAATGGGCTACCAATGTAGAAATATGCATATAAGTATAAATACTAATATTATAGATTACATTGCCATTTTTCTCTATTCTGCGGTCAATTGTTCGGGGTGGCGGTTGCACCAGCTCCTACGACGACAAAGCTCGGAGAATAAGGATAAAGACGTTCCAATGAGCCTATGGGCGGTGGTTGGACAAAAAAAGATCGAGGAATGGAAGTTGGCTGTTGCAAAAGTCACTCTGGCACAAAGAGAGCTGGGAGCGTTTCTTACAACCGGCCGAATCAAGTCCTATAAGCTATTCCGGATGACCAAATATTCTTAGTTTGCACCATATATTATATATATATATATATACTTAACCATACTAAGCATATTATTTTTATTATTTACTTACGCCATTCATTCGTCGCTGTGCTGTAGTCTAGAACTCTAAGTATACACTGCTGGTCTTTTGAAGGCTTTGTGAGGGTAGATCATAATAGACTTATAGCTAAACTAGATTATGCGCCTCGCTAGTGCAGCCTCCGCGACTCGGGAGACTGGCCGACAACCGGAAAGCAAACTATGCCCTAGGATGTAGGTTTTGAAAGTTGTTTAACAGATGATAATGCGTCGAGATATTCTGCTAGAATAAAATGACTGTTTAGACAGATGAAAATATAGTGTATGCCTTATATTGCATGCACTGTGATATACGTACTCACCATTGGCTCTTCGCAATTGAAGCCATTCACTATAGTGTTAGCACCGAACGAGTAAGCCACATGGGCCCAGTGAATGCACTTGTCTCCCGCACGCTACCACAATACCATATGACAGTGCTAAAACCCCATAAACGGTGCACATAACGGCGCGATGACCCAATTAAACAGTCCCGTCAATGCCTTAACTTTTTGTTAGCTTATTTAAGTTCCTACAAGGACTATATTTATTGCCTGATTTTCCACAAATAGTGATGTGAATGTGCCTGATCTCACACCAACAGCATAATCTTTATAAATTCTATTTTGGAGCTCATTGTAGGAGTTACCTTCACCTACGGGTTGGTATACTACTCTGCAAATTTTTTCGTTGAGGGTCTGAAATTCACCGCACCGCAGGTACCCGAACGACTAGCGGATGTTGCGGTGTTAAGCTGGCTGATGTGCCGACGTCGGTTCTAATAAGTGGCAATCACCTCCTTCGCGCCGATCTTGCTCTGTGGACTCTTTAGGCATCTGAAAACACGAACATGCCTTATACGTATATATATATATATATATAGCATTCTTATTTTTGTAAAATGAAACATGAATACAAATGCAATACAGTTGTATTTCTTATTTTTCTATGTAGTTTCCCTAGACCTCTACATACTGAGCATACAGTGTCTCAATTTGTGTCTATTCGCTGGAATAGCATAAGAATAACGTGCAAAATAATGCATGTATGTGCATAAATACAAATTGCAATTGCCTGCTACCGACTAGGAAGTTTGCGGGGTTCACCAGGACCATGCTAGTAGTTTGGATTATTACCGCCACAAGGGTGATTTTCGCTTGGCATTCCGTTACTAACGTAACGTCGTGTAGTATTTATTAGTATTGCCAAAAAGAGCCTCAGCCTTCAGAGTAGAGTATCATTTTCCGGTAGGTGCAAACATGTTAGTAGAGATGCAATACACACCCTATTAACAGGAATAGCTGGGACCAAACCAGAATTGATTTGTCTGATGCACATGTCGCAAAAATACCCGGTCTTCTGTAAGCAGTGTCGTCTTTCTGCTGTCCGGAAAATCGTAGAAGTCGTTCTGTGCTGATATTAACTTTCTCTCTCAGTATCCCTTCAGCTAGTCGATTTCTCCTTTTAAACGCTTTACTATGCATGCCTACAATCGGACTGAAGCTGCCTATATTAGTTCAAATCGGTAATGCCGGAACGGAAAGTTGTTGAGAAAGAAAACACTTAACTATGCTCCACGTGCATGCAGTCTTTTTAAAGTAAAACAACGACGTAATTGATGATTGAACGCCCCACTTTGTGACCTGTATTGCCTAAAAAACCTACCCTCAACAAAATTTAACGTGCACGGGTTTTCCTTTACATTGCTTTGTAAGACTGTCTCCATTAATAGAAATGTGCAACGGTGGGGCTCGAACCCGTGCACTTATGTGTCTCCTCCGGTCGCGAGGCGCAGGCGAATACACCAGGTTCGACGTCTTGTAATGAATGCCTGGTCAGCTAAAGGCCTATTTTTAACACATATTTACTGCTATTTTACTGTTTCAATTTGCTACAACTTTTCCGTAATTACAACCAAGTGGAACGACCGTGCCACTAAATTTCGTCTAATACAAGCTTTTGTGGAAGACTGCAGGCTCCGTTCACAAATCCGCAACGAACACTTTTGGCGCACGGTAACCTCATTATTTTTCACCACAACTTAACGAAGCTGTTTATGCTTCCTGAATAAAAAAGCATGCCAAATATGAATGAGGGGCTCAAAATGGTTATCATGCTCTAAAAATAGAAAATACGCTTGCCCAAACGGACTCGCAATAAGTTTCAATCTTTCTGCTGCAATACGGAGTCATGCAAGTTGTTACGACGAACATCTTTGATTAAAAAAAAGTTTGTCCCCTGCCGCAGCCTGTGATATTTATGCTAATTAATCTTCCTTGACAAGTGCTAACACTTTAGTTTTGAACGGGCTTTTAAAGCCTACCAGAGCACCTGCAACTGGATATAGTTTGTTTGTTAGCATTTAGCTTCCCTAGAAGAAGTTAAATCCTCTCTAGGACAATTGCACTTGAAAAACATTTCGTTGACTACAAACGTATATGACAGACACCGGCCCTTCGATCTGTATACCCCTACTGCACCAGGCAACAAAAGGTCGTACTACGATAATAGCTAACTAGTTCTAAGATTTGTGGCACACGGTACCATGTGCAACGATGCCGCAATGTTATTTAAGGGCAAACTATAATTTGCGTGCATTTACTTTTAAAGGTATGGCCAGCATTTTACGGTATGTAACGTGGAAGATAAAATATAAGAAATATGGAATGTCGATCTTTGCAGAATGTTCTCAATATGAGTATTCTTTTTTTCGCTAGCCTTAATTGTTAACACCCCACTATATATTTAAGAAGCCATCCTGACAGCAGGTCCCTCCGCATCGCTTGAACTGTCCAAAAATCACCGGCTAGAACACAGCGGATTACTCTTGTCCCAATCGGATTGGGCCTCGCCGCTCGAAGCATCGAGATTATCTACTCTACCCTAACATGCGGATAACGATGTAGACCGAACGAGGCTCAGGATGGTATCGTCAAAAAGGTGGTCATGGTGTGTTTGTGTTCGCGTGGTTGTGCGCCTTGCTCAGCGTTCTGGCGGGCACCCTATTTGAGATTTTTCTGCCAGAATCAAAGTGCAGTTACGCTTAGGTATACCACTAGTTAGCGAATACAATTTCTTCTGTGGCAAGCTCGTTCCGGCGTCTTCACCATACGGCCTTGATATATAGACTGTTTTAGTAGTGCTGTATATATATATATATATATATATATATATATAAATATACACACATTTTTTCTAACTTTCCAAATGGCCAGACATGCAAAGCTATCAAGGGTTCTATACCGTCATACAATAAATATATAGTTAGACAAGCATACATCTGTATACATAAACAACAGGAGGAACAGTCGTTGTGAAAACCAACCACTTGACTAAAGATTGTCAGGCTGATGCGAAATAAGCGTTGCAAACACCATCTTGAGATTAATGTTGCATTTTTTTTCAATTTAGCAAATTTAACCCAATTTGCACAATCCCTAGAAAAGTCGCCTCTAAAGAGCCGGACATAGGGTTCCCCCAACAGTCCTTGGTGGATTCTTGGCACGGCCGCTGACTCTCAGCGGTATGGTTGACAACCATTACTAGCGCCCCTAGACGCCGCCATTACGGCTCTATACTAAATGTATGATGTAGCACACAGTTTTAAAAACGCCTACTTCAAAAAAATACATATCCAGACCTCTTTGCCTTTTATCTCTTATATTCGGTCACTGAGTAAAGATATTTTATCAAATATTTAATGGTTACTCTGAAGCAATAGACTTGCTGTCGTCATAATAGAAAATGCTGCATCCGCTAGCGTTTTATAACATTGCCAATCAAATAAAGTTTCTTTTTGATTCATTTTAAAATGTTTTAACAATACTGTTTATTCGCACCCAGAGACAGTCGTACGGATTTATCATGGCTCTTGTGCAGCCTTTTATTGTGTTCAGGTATCACTATAACAGCTATATTTTATACACGTATACTATATTATATAGTTACATTTATTAAGAATACAAATGGAGCGACAATTGTATACTTATATATTCGCAGACGATCGGGGCATTAAGATTGATGGAGCAAACAATGAACTTGTCAGTTATTTCTTTTATCTAACGGAAGTCGCTTCCGCCCAGGCTGTCATTCAGCAGATATGTAAGATGCGTAGCAAATTATTGTAAATTATGAATAAAGAGTGCACATGTTGTCGTTACGTTTCAGCTGCCTCTATGTTACAATGCTGGATTTTAAGAATGTGGAAAAGATAAAATTATTATTATTATTATTATTATTATTATTATTATTTTGTAAAGCGCACGCTGGGCTTTTCGCGAACGCATCGTCGACACTTGCACTAAAATTATGCCGCGAACGTACGCCATCCCTCGGTGAAACTGTTCGCACTTACTGGCGTTCATCTCCAGTCTTGCTGCAGCAGTGAATCCCCTAGGATTTGGAAATCCGTGAATACCACGTCCGCGTGAGGGTCGGTTAAGGTAAGATCGTTTAGGTATGATACAAGGAGGCTACTCTTCAGCTGCAGAAGGGTTGTCTGGGAGAGCAAAACTGAAAAACAGCGGCTCTTAATTTTTTATTGATAAATTTATATTGATGATGACCATTGATAAATGGACACTGTCATTGCAAACAAGTAGATCTATAATATGCTAAATAGCATAGCATGGTTATCATCATTTTATATGCTTAAAAGGAAATTGTTAGGAAATGGACGAGAGTGTATGCAATGTGTTGTGGAGAACGCAATATCGGACGCTACCACATAATAAACTGCTCGGATATCTACAGTCAAGTGTCAGCGATATTGTTAGCTTACAAAGTGAACTATTGTAGTACACTACTAATGATTGGCAAACAAGCTTGAACTTGATATATATATATATATATATATATATATATATATATATATATATATATATATATATATATATATATATATATATATATATATATATACATTTATAGATATAAATATATATATAGACTAGTGCATTGTCATATCAACATAACTGACAGAGCTGTCACGGTTGTGTTGCTGTCCCCAAATTCGCGTCCTTTTATCTTTCTACCCGTACGAGTTTGCAGCCGAATCCCAGTAGTAGTTGTAGCCAAGTGGATTCGTAGCCGAGTCGGCACCTACTTTCGGCACAGTGTGGGCTCGAGGGTTTCGTGAATGTGGGGCTGCCAATAATTACTCGTATTGGAAATTCTTCTATGTCTCCACTTTCGTTTCTCGCTCTTCCTCTGCAACTCGGACCGATGGTAGCAGCTGTGCATCCACTTTGCCTGTCGACACCTAGTATTACGCTCTGCTTCATCCGAACACACTATGTAATATTATGCACATATAGATATTTGTATGGACATATATATATATATATATATACAAACCTGCATTTGAGCGGCTATAAATTATAGCTTTTTAAAAACTATAATACTCTTATCGTCTATTCCTTGATATCGAGTTAAGATCCCTATGCTGTGCGCGTCGATGTGGAACTGAAAATGTTTGACGGGTACCAATTACCGCTAGGAGACCACCTGTCTGCCTGCGTCTGAGCATGAGAGCAGCGAAAACCAATAGACAAACGGCGAGATGAAAAGACGAGGTAAGAAAGTAAATAGAGGTATATACAGAGTAACTGAGAGAGAGAGAGAGAGAGCGAAAGGGAATACGAGAGACAGAAAGGCAATAGGTGAATCGGAATGCTTAACTAAGCCACGTGCCCAATATGGGGAACCTTATCTGTAGCTAATAAGTATAAATCTCATAACATATGATTCGCATCGGCTGCGATTGACTGTTGAAAGGCTTTTATGTGCCCGGCCAGGTTCTGCCGCTGGAAGAGCTTCATCGTCTTCTAATGCCTCCTCTACTTTTCAACACCATCCGCCCCTTCCTAGTCCCTATTTGTGCGCAGGGCCCATTTTCTCGTATTCTATTACCGCGCGTCGGCAATGATGCTTATCTCGAACATGATACATAGTAGCCGGCCGTTGACTTCTTCTTCGGGGACGTACCGCATCAGATGCACCGACTCTTAATTAGAAGTTGGACGTTTTTCTAAAGACGTTTTTGCACAAACCTAGCAGACAATGCTCCAACGTTCTAAGATATAGCGCTGTTGAGAGTATGTAGAGATACCCTCATTAAGACGTAACACAAAACTGACGAAGACGCTTGATGGACTCTTTCGAGGCAGAGCACACAAGAACTCTTCACATATATATATATATATATATATATATATATATATATATATATATACATATATATATATATATATATATATATATATATATATATATATATATGTATATATATATATATATATATATATATATATATACAGGTAGTTCAATAAGTTCTTAGAATGAAAACCGAGAATTTTCCAAATCATGTTTTTAAATTTTTTTTATTCGATATACTCCCCGAGAAGCTCAATACACTTTTCCCACCGAGATTTCAGAGCTTTCATACCTCTTGAGTAGAATTCCGCGTCGTTAGACTGAAAATAGGCATTGACAGCAGCCTTAACCTCTTCATTGCTGGAAAAACGCTTTCCACCGAGACTATTCTTCAAATGTCCGAAGAGGAAATAATCAGAGGGGGCCAGGTCTGGAGAATAAGAGGGTTGTTCAATAAGTTCGAACCTCAGTTGGGCCAGTTTTGCCGATGCTTGCCGGGACTTGTGTGCAGGAGCATTGCCCTGGTGAAACGGGACAACCTTCTTCTGCAAAGCGGGCCGTTTCACGATGAGTTCTTGCTAATGGCAGTCCAACAGTCTTGCATAATATTCTCCTGTGATCGTTTTACAGCTCTCAATGTAGTCGACCAGCATTATTCTACGTTGGTCTTAAAAAACTGTAGCCATCACCTTTCCGGTCAATGCCGTTGTCCGCACCCTCTTCGGAGGTCCTTCATCAGGTGCACACCATTGGCAAGATGCTTCTTGGGTCTCGGGAGTGTAGTGATGAACCCGGCTTTCATCGACGGTCATGAATCTGCACCAAAAATCCGACAGATTGTTCGACATCTTGGCCAAATTTCGCTGTAAAGCCAAAACAGGCGCGTCTTTTTGGCCTTGGTTGAGCAAATGCGGCAGCCATTTTGCTCTAAGCTCTTTCATCTTCAAGTTTTTGTGTAGGATAAAATGCACACTGCCTAAACGAATCCCTAATGCCTCCGCTATTTCCTTAATGTTCATTCGCTTATCTGTGCCAAGAATTTTTCGCACTTTCTCTACGTTTTCCTCATCAGTTGCCGTTTTTTGGCCTCCTGGACGTAGTTCATCCTTGGTGCTCCTGCGACCTCTTTTT
The DNA here is from genome assembly GCA_003439945.1 of Dermanyssus gallinae. Taxonomy (NCBI): domain Eukaryota; kingdom Metazoa; phylum Arthropoda; class Arachnida; order Mesostigmata; family Dermanyssidae; genus Dermanyssus; species Dermanyssus gallinae. The sequence goes on from QVRM01001414.1 coordinate 524,740, forward strand.
AACACATTAATCCAGTTGGAAACAGTGGCAAAACATGGCGCAGAGTCACTGTACGTCTCGTCTAACTCAATGTTTACTTGGGTCGCATTCCAACCTTTGAAATAAAAATGCTTGATAACCACTCGAAACTCTTTTTTCTCCATTTTTAAAAATCACGCCGATACGTTGCACGGGAAAAGCTATCAAACGAAATCGCAACGGCCAATCACCATAATATATTGAGTGCTAGCAGTCGAAAAGTTGCAGGTCCTATTAGCGGTGAAAGCGTGCCAAAATTCGAATTCTAAAAAGCTCATTCTAAGAACTTATTGAACTACCTGTATATATATATATATATATATATATATATATATATATATATATATATATATAACACACTCGTAAAAAGTAACATTATTGAAACTATATTTATTAAAATGACATTTAAGTGTTACAGCGAGATGTAAACATTATTTATAATAATATTAGCAGTAGCTACAAAGAAAGTAACAACGGTGACATGTAATATTATTGCTATAACTATTTCGTGTATATTCTTGCGCAACTCAACAAACGTTGATTCCTTAGCTAGAAGTACTTATGATGATCATTTTTACGATAATCTGAATTGAATAATAGGGTATATGTTATAAAGCCCACTGAAATCGTTTTTATGCGAGACCTAGGCTACGCCTGCGAGAAGAAAGCTATTCGCTTTCCACGCTACCACGAAAACGACAATGTGTGTTGGGAGTTTTATTCACTTGTATATATACGTATATTCAAACTGATAATTGCAAGAAGCATAAATAAATGTACAAACGATCAGACCAGACATTTTTCTAGTCAGTAACGTCAGCAACACGCATTGGCGTGGTATTTCTTACAACTACCCTACAATATATATATATATATATATATATATATATATACAGACACACGGGGGCGTCACGTCATGGAAACGCACCACTGCGCATACGTGGTAGTGATAGCCATGCACCAAACACTGACCGAACTTTCTGGCCCTTGTAGACGATAACAACTAACAACGGATAGGCAGAGCCGTTCGAAGCAATACCGACTATCCCACGCTCCGAACGCTTCATATGTAAATTCGCTCTCCGGCGCTCGCTTGACGGAGACGTGTGTCGTCACATTTACAGTGCAGTACAATCGTACACAATAAGCGCAATAAAATACGCCAGAACCACGCGACAGAGGGGAATTGAGATTGCAAGGATCACAGTAGTCGAAGAGAAGCGTTGATAGAGGCAGGAGGGAGGAGAGGCCGCGAGAGAGAGAAAGAGAGAGAATAAGGGAGTTATGACCGCACGGCATAACTTTCCGCAACGGTTTGCGAGGGAAGGGTAGTTGACGAGAACGTCGCCAACGGGTGACATTTTGCTTTCCGTGATTGCACTAGACCATGTGGACGAAGCCAAAGTCTTCAATCGAGACAGCGATGAAATGGATTTCTAGGGACATATCCACGTATTACATTGTGCGTACGTGTGTTGATACGTTCACACACACACACACATACACAACGACATACGTTCAGATATGCACTCATAAATACAACGATGGGCACTGCTGGTACCAGGCAGTTTGGGGCCGATCGGACTCTCGTAAATCAGTGCAGCGGGGTCGGACAACCGACGCCCTCGCAGTTGACCCCTTACAAGTCTAGAAGTCTCTCCACAACGACTGCGGTGATCGGTATTGGCTGATGGTACGGCATTACGCGAAACGAGCAGATGAGACGATGGATGGCCCGTAAAGCACCCCTTCCCGCTCCCGAGATGTCTGCTGCGCCCCTTTTGCCTATTGGCCCGGTGTCGTCGTTAGATGCCCGTAGATACGTGTCGGAGTTCTTGTCTCGGCCACGGCCACGGCTTTTCGTGCCCCATTCGTAACGAACAACAACAGACCTCCTTTTGGTGCTCAGGCCTATTTCTGCACAGGTGTTAGGGGCGTCGTTCTATAAATGGACACAGTTGGCGGAACAGTTGGTCAGTCAGATACTCTCATATAAGACATCCGTGCGTTGAGCAGCTCGGCGGGGGTTAACCCCCCGTCGGTTCAGTTTTCATCGTGGTCTTCAATTTTGCCAGCTTTGGGTATTTCAGGCACGTCTTGTAAACTACGCAGCTTCTATTGAGCTCGGTGCTGGACACATCGGACGCCTGGCCAGACCAGAGTATCACGTCTCACATTGATACGTTACACAAAATGGAGCTGCAAACGAGTTCGCCACCCTGAACGTCTCGCCCGCTACTGGTATGCTACTTCTTTGTTGCTTTGTTACGTCTTCCATTACAGCGACAGCAGGCCAGCATATTTTGCGTAAGCTCGGCATACGCGAAACCTATATTTACTGTGTAGTATAATATATTGACCCGTTTATAGACTGCCTTTTACAAAAGCAGTCTATCTTTTTTTTCATTCTGCTTTAGTACCATGTCTTCTTTGAGATATGCATAGAATGATTTGAAAATTACTACAGAAGGGCGTCCCTAAAGGACGACTCGTCTTCGGGAAAAATATAAGACAAGTTGTTTGAAATACCTTAGTAAGTTGCAGAGATGGAACATCCTAGTATAGCTAGAATTGCATCTGATTATTGTCAGGGTATCATGGGGTACTAGAATACAGTTTGAATACATTTAGGCAATATTATCAATCTATTTCAGATTAGGAACTGCACAAGGTTATAGGCGAATGCATTATACGCATATGGCGTATTCGGTGAGGCTCAGTCATGATTAATCTAAAAGCGGCTACGAGGACATGATAGAGTCAGACCCAAAGAATGCTTTACAAGGGGCCAAGCGCAACTGCTACCATCCTTTTACTAGAACGAAGTCCATGCATAAATTGGTAATTCCAGTAAAGTGTGACCGTTATACTTCTAATACGGTACTGTGGAAAAAGTAATCTTACGAGTGCTGCAAATTATGTACAGGACAGAGAGGTGTAGACGCCCGGGAAGAAAGCCGGCCTTAAGAGCCGCGGGTTTGATTTCGACTCGGCACATGCCCTTGCTTGGCGATTTAGAACGTTGCAGAACTGAGTTCAAGCTAAGGTAGGTCACTTCTCTAAGGTGCAGCTCATGTATGGGTATAAACGGTGCGCCTCTATAATTGTAAGTTACAATAGAGGAAAACCATGTTTGGTTAACAAGACTTATTTAAGAGTTCGACCTTAACTACTACTAGTTTGAAAACGGCGAAAGAGGAACTAGCAACATTTGTAAGACGCTGTAGTGAACTCAGTACGAGACATCGATTCCAATATATTAAAGTACTTATTTTATTATAAGACTGCTCCACTTTTTAATGGAGTTTTAGGAATGCTTAATGCGCATACATGACGAGAAGCTAATATAACTAGTGTAGGACTTACAAAACCCCAAAACCCGTCCTAATGTATCTAACACCCAGGCTCGGAATTGCTTTGACATAACTTCGACGCCTCGGGAAAGGATCTGATATTCGCACTTACCTCTATTGCCACTTTAAGCCCTCTATTTTTTGTCGTTTGCAGTGCCATGTCCGCCCAGATCGGGGCTGCGTACGGCGCTGTTAATTTGACTATTGTCACAAACAGTTCCTTCTTGACTTCCGACACTTCACCGGCCCTCGGCAGAAGAGGAGTTAATTTCAGGGAAACCCTTTTCACTTTATCAGTTACACACTCACATGCGCACTGGGCAGATACAAGCCAGATAGCACCAGGCAATTTCGGTGACAGGTACCAAAGGTTTGTCTTACATTGATCTATGTCGAGCAAGTTTTCTACCGAGACTTTTCTGCCAGATGGGCTTAGACTTAGGGCATGTTATGGCATGTATCTTGAAAAATCCCCATACCTTCTTTAGAAAAGGGCCTCTTTTTTGTAAGATTTTTTTTAGTTTCATCATTACATTTATTTCACTCATGACATTGACACATATACCGTTGTCAGCTGTTATCTGTGACATGGTATTTGCCAATGGCAGTGCAGTGATCTATTTGCTAGGGCCAGGCAGGCAGACGCATGATATTTTGTACACGCCTGGGAGCACAGTGGACAGACGCACCCGTATACTCCTCGTGGAAGTTAGTAAGCGAGCAGACCAGGTGATGATAGCCATCAGCTATGTATCTGGTATGGACGTGGCGATTGTCACATTCAAGACCAGACCAGAAGTGAGAGGCACTGATAATAGTCAATTCTCCAACCTCTTGTCGGACTTGCTTAACTTTATTTTTTCATTCCGAAATGAAGCTTTCGAATGGCACTGTTTGCAGCATCTTCAACCTCGATACAATTATCTCTCAGCAATTGGTGCACAGCCTTACAATAGGTTTACAAAGCGGCTCCTTGCCCGCATTGATGGGCAAAGTACTTGCTTCATGTACATTGTGAAACACCTTTCAAGCAAGCTAAAGTTTGCCCGAGTGAGGTTTCCCCATTCTCTGTTAAAACCGTACATGATCCTTGGGACAATCCTAAAATGAATAAATGCCACTGCCGTCGAGACGGACAGTCGCCGAATGTCTCCGACCTCTTCATACAGGGAGACTAGGGCTGTGCGCACTGTCTTGACGATGTGCGCAGTGAAGGTCGTCCTTTTTCAGCCCCCTTGAGACAAGAAACACCCCTGCAAGAGACTAATGCGCTTGATGTCACCCAGGTCGTGATGAGCAACCACTACGTCATCTGCGTACATCACTATGTCGACCACGTACTCGATCCATTATTTAACCAAATAGCAGAAAATCTTCTTTAGCGTTTTTCAGACGCAATACCGCGGTATAAGCTTAAGTCTCATCTGTCATCGGAAGTTTAAACATTATATTTGCTTATTAGACAGTGACTAACAGAAATATTTTTTCTTCGCCTGCCATATATGCAGTGACAAAAGATTTCTTCTTCATGCCCTTAAATAAAAAAGAAAGTCTGGGCTCTTGGCATTTCTTCCCTCTTCATAAAGAAAAAATATTTTGCCACCGCATATATGGCAAATGAAGAAAAAATATTTTAGTTTGTCACTGTTTCAAGAGCAAATATAATGTTTAAATATCTGTAAAAGGCGGAAAATCAATGATAATTACAATACGTGCATGTATTTATATATATATATATATATATATATATATATATATATATATATATATATATATATATATATATATATATAATAAAAAGGAAGCGATACATCTCTGGCAAGCGTCTTGTCAAGTTTGTATCACACAGTGCAATACAATATAACTAAAGTTATAGTTACACAACTGGGATTCGAGGTTATAAACAAATATAAGTATATAGCACGTTTACGAATTATTGCATGTTTAAATATGTAAATGTATGGCAAACCGCCGTTTAGTGGGCATACAAAATATATTGGATTGTTCCATAAGCCTGTTGGAATTTTTTTTACCTATTTTTTAAGACACTTGTCGTTACAACGGAAAGCTTTTATTGAATGCTGCATTGCCCACTTTATTTAGCTACTTTAGCCCAACGTTCAGGCAAGCCCATTATTCTATCCTTTCAGAAGGTGGCGTGCTGGCTTCCAAAGTAAAGGCCAATATACGTTTAACACCTTTCAAAGAATCGAATTCTTTGCCATTGATGGTATTTAAAAAGGGACCGAATTAGATGGTAATCCGATGGAGCAAGATCAGGATTATACTAAGAATGTGGCAAAAATGTGCCATCCAAATTCCATTAACTTCTTGGTGATGAGCAAAGATGTGTGCTGTCTTGCGTTGTCGTGGTGAAAAGTCACTCCTCGTCTGTTTGTCAATTTCAGCGCTTCTGGTCAATTGCCCTCTTCAAATTATCCAGTTATTAATAGTATTTTGTCATATTGATCGTTATGGTTGTAACAGCTTATAATAGATCACTTTCTTCGCGTTCCATTAGAAACTTAACATTATTTCCTTTTTAAGCTGCGTCCTTCTGCGGACAACGTTTTCAATAAGTGTCAACTCCTCATTACCTGCCACCATGGTGCGGAGAAAGGGGCTTGTCATTTTTACGAGCTTATCTCATTTTAGCACACGAATCTTTAGTTGGCGATTGCTAAGCGAATGCGGCACCCATGCATCCAACTTTGTGACGAGTCCTTCATAGAGCATGGAGATGCCTGTGAAAGGATGTGTATGGTACTTCGGCAGTGGCCACGATCTCGCGCAGCGACACGTGTGGGTTTCGTTTGACCACTGTTGTCAATAACATATTTATTTATTCACCATAATATTGGTAGCAGTATACATCTAATGTTATGCAAAGTCTACACTGATCCTATATAGTGTGCACGAGATTGTAGTGACGTTGTGTCTATTTCGGTGCACACAAATATATGGTATCTATCAATATCACAAATTCCACAAAATCTACACACACAACCATCGACCTCAAAACACTGTCCACTCAAACACATGTAGTGATGGTATCCGTGTCATGTCACTCGACAAATTAGTGCTCGGTTCTTCTGGGCTCCTCTCTTCCATTTGTCCGAGCAAAACGGTCCGTCCGTGTAGTTATTGGTCGCAAACTTCACGTTGCGTATTTCCCGAAACTCCCTATATACTGTGAGTACGGCTTCACTAAGAGGTAGTCCGTCTAGGGCAAAGTCCTCTGTAAGGGTTCGTTCGCGACATAGTTCAAGAGCGGATGTAGCAGAGGCGTTTTTGGGTAGACCTAGCACGCGCTTGATATAAAGTGCCTTTAAACGGTCTAGCCTTTTCAGATCGCTTACAGTCAGAAAAGGTGCTATTGCAGGCAGGCCGTATCCTATAATAGGGGCAATTTTTAGCCTGAATATGTTTAGCGCTATCTTCAAGTCGATATCTTGAAGTTCATCGAGAAGCATGACAGTGGCTGTCGCTTTGGCTAGTATTTTTTCGACATGTCTGCTAAAAGAGAGTCTTAGTGTCAGTGTAACGCCGAGATAAGAAAAGTGGTTGACAATCTCCAATGCAATGCCATTAATTTTGATGCGGCGGTCGGCTGCGGCGTATGCCCCTCCTCGGCTAAAGCAAAGGACTTTTGTTTTATCTATGTTGATTGTTAGCCTGTTCTCTTTGCACCAATTAACTGTTATGTTTTGGAAATACTGCAGGTGTTCACGCGACTTTGCAAAGATGACTAGGTCATCTGCGTAGAAGGCGTGCGCAGCTTTTGCATCGCGTAGAAGATCCGATAGGGTTGCTATGTACATTATAAACAGGAATGGGCTAGCAGGATCTCCCTGGGCCAATCTTACCGTTTGAGTTATGGTGTCGTTGACATAATGATCTCCGTTCTTAACTATGATGGAGTTATAGTGAAGCATGTCCCGGATAAGGTTGTACATTGCTCCGCATATTAAAAAATGGTTACGAATGATTTCTAAAAGACGGTCCCTTGGAACAGAGTCAAATGCGGTCTTAAAATCTATAAATGCGGTATACGTCATTTCTTTACTTTGGCGACGTTGTTGTACATAGTTCAGTTGTTAATGCGGCCATGTTCACTGTCACAGGGCGTCCAGGCCGACCCCGAGCGTTAACGTGGAAATCGCCATTTCTAAATCGGACAAACCGCTCTTGACCTGTCCTATCTGTTACTGTTTCTCCGCCACACACTTTACATATCTTTGTTACGACTTGGGTTGCACTATTACCTTACGAAAATGCACATTTAAGTCTGCCATCTTCACTCTAGCGTCACAGTTCGCGGGAGTTAGATATTCGAACTAATTCCACGGTATAATACAATGCAGGTTTGGTCTTATAACCGCCTTATAAACAAACAACCATCTCCCAACAGTTTTCATCCTTCCCCAGGGCTGCGCAGTACGGCGCATGTAACTTTCCGAACGAACGTATGGATCAACCCAATATATATATATATATACAACTCCCTTCCCAACAGTTTTTGTCCTATCCTGGGTCTGCTCATTGCGGCCCCTACGTACTTATGAAACAACCTAATATAATGTTTTTAGACTGTTGTTTTGCGTCTTTCAAGCAGTATATATATATATATATATATCCTTATCGGCGTATATATGTTGTAACTGTGTAGAAAGCGTTGTGAAAGTAGTTGCGTAAATATATATATATATATATATATATATATATATATATAAGGATATATATATATATATATATATATATATATATATATATATATATATATATATAAGGATATATATATATATATATATATATATATAATATCATACTATTAGAGACTATGGCTTATTCGCTGAATATTATGAGAGCTGTTTGCCATACTAAGTAACGGTCATAAAACATTTAAAAAACAGCATCGTTTTAAAACATTATTTTGAAACGGTTCGCAGATATTTGTCGAGCAAGGCCTACCACTATTGCAATTTTCATTTAGTTATTCATTTGCGATGAAATCACTCTTAGTAATAATTGCTATGCCAAGCATATATTTTTGCGATCTGCTACATGCTCTACGACTTCTTAGTGCAGTATGACTGGAACCTGCTGAATCTCTCTCGGAGTTGGCTTCTTCTTCTTCCTCGCATCCATTAAGACGGTTTGACGGCACAGGACATGAGTTATCTACCGCGATATGTCCTGACACGCCATGGCAAAAATGTGGCCCGATGCGCCACGCTACCAGGGGGCGTTGAGAAATATGCTACACAGGAAGAGCAGATTATGTAGTTGTCGTAGGTGACAAATGGCTGGACATCCCCTAGCTAGGACTAACCCTGCGTGCTTTTGCTAGCGCCCCGTCTCGTAAGATGGTACATAGAGTTCAACCGAGTTCTGCACGGCCGCAAGGAACTAATCCTATAAGCATAGAGAACTAGTGCTGTTATATAACTTTTTCTTTTCTTTATAACATCGAGACACAATTTTTGCCACATATGTTGCTGTAGATAAAACAGTTTACAATGTGGTACATTGATTTTATACTGTTCTATGATTATTTTATAAAGTAACATATTTTTTCTTTCACAGTGACGCAAGCTCCACAATGCAATAGACTGTAGTAGGTTGGGTTTGTATGTGTGCATGCCCACCTGGCATCCCGCCTCGCAAACAGACCGCTGATAGGCTCTGAAAGAGCCATAGTCTCAGGATTAATGGAGTAGTGAGATCTCAAGGTAATTTGGTCCGGTACAAAGAAATTCTACTGAGGTAACTCAGCTCTTATGAACTGTCATATGACGGCAAAATTGCATTTTTAGATGGAAATCAGGAGACAAACAAACACTCATCTTTGTGTCAAAAACACATATTTAGTGCATTGTGCTTTAGAAAATTGCCTGAAATGACTGAAACTGTTTTTTCTTACTGCAGTCGTGGATTTAGTGGAGAATCCCAGGCTGAGAAGGAAAACATTCGTTTCGGACGTACACGGAACGCAGGGAGACCTCGGGGTCAGTAGTAGTAAAACAACGATAAATGTTAGGCACAAGTAAGCATGAAATGTTAGCTAGCTGGGTGATACGAATAATAAACTTAAGGGGTACGATCATGTGAATTACGCCGGATACGACGCTCCGGTCTTATTTTGCAAGACAACAGAGCTTTAGTTTACCTGCGTACAAAACTTCAGTTTATTTATTACTAGGTTGGCAGAAGTAGAAACTGACAATCACATAAAATTATGGGCATACATACATATGGGAAGTTCGACGTGGTAATGCAGTGGCGTTGGTAGGGTTGCTTCCATCGCTGGGGAAGAACTGCCAGAACTACTGTTGTCGTCGTCGTTGTTGTTGTTGTTGTTGTTTTTCTAAACCCGCTATGTTATAAATTAGTTTCGCGCCTTAAATTGAGACGTACCTGCGACCTCTTCCGTGTGAGCCCAAATTCGAGTAAATCATTGTCAATTCGATGACCGACCGGCTGCACCGTTCGCTCGACGGATTTGACGTCTGTTTGCTGAGTTAGTAGTTCTTTACGAGACAAGCAGATAGTAAGAGGTGAGCTATAGGAAGGCATTAGGAAAACGAGGCCGTAAGTAGCCGTCTAATCGAACGAAAAGCTACGTCTACGACGCACATAGGCATATGAGGGGCGCGACTTACGTCTGAGAAGTAGAGAAGCGAACCGGCTGCCTAGAAGACGACTAAAGGGCCTCATCTCCCCATCCTCATTCGCTGCCGGCATCTCTGCTTCTTTTGTACGTTCTCTTTTTCTCTTCCCGCTTCTCCTTTTTCCTCCGGAACATTATCATAATGAAAAGGCGATCTGTTTCTTATGGAAATGATTCTACCCTAGTAAGGGGCCGGAACGGGCACGAGGAAAGGCCGCCGATGAATGGGTGCACGGGTGTAGCAGCAGCAGCAGCAACAACAACAACAACAGCAGCAAGGCAGCTAATTCTAGTCTTGCTGAGTCGACTGCAACGCTAAGTGTCCTACCACCCCCACTGTCACAGTCAGAGCCGCCACTGCAATGGCTACTGGCGTGGTATGCGGAGACAAAAAGAAGCGTGGACGAACGGACAGACAGACAGACAGATGAACGAACAGGCTAACAGACTGACGCAGCTAGCAGAATTTCGACTGCTTAGTATTCCCGCTATAAGATGCTGGTGATGATGACCCCCGTAGCTGACCCCCGCGTTGCCATCAGGCAGGCAGTAGACGCCGTGCGGCTATTCCTTTCTCCTGTATTTAACCCCACTACCGCGCACGACCAAGCAACATTGGGAGCTCGTTGGGAGAACCACCCTAGACATTGTTCGTGTTCACACCGGGAGGACTCATAGTCGGAGCAATGCTACTCAAATCAGCAGTATCAGTACTTCAACAATAGGCGGCTTCGACGACTGTGGCTGCTACGACTACTTCTTCATCATCATATACGACGATTGCGTTTGGTGCGGCGATGATTACTACTGGCAAGTCGTCATCAACTCATTGGGCGAGTGATTGGCTCAGTGTTCGACCTCAGCTCGACCCCCGCAGACTCCCGCAGCCTATGTTCTGCCAATGAAGGAAAGGTGATAATGTGTGAAGTGAATGGCAATTGAGCCGGTCAATTTAGGTGACACGAGACGGTAGAATTTCTCTACCCGGAAGCTGTTTTACCGGGTCACACAATAATCGCCTCTCTCCGACAAACTAGCTAGTAAGGTGCATTGTATTAATTTGGTCTATATATATATATATATATATATATATATATATATATATATATATATATATATATATATATATATATATATATATATATATATATATATATAATATTTAATTAGGTTTACACCAGCTATATATATATATATATATATATATATATAGCTGGTGTAAACCTAATTAAGCACACGAGAAGTTTTTATTTTAGGACTAACTCGACACCGCGCAAGGAAGTACGGGAACATACAGAGAATATACAAAAACTTGCGGCCAGCACGTATCAAATAAACGTACCGCAAGAGCTTAGAGAGTAGTAGTAGATGCAGGCCCTTGTAGACCAAAGAATTTCCGACTACCCACACCTGACTGGATCAATTAGCTCCTTTGCCTACGCAAAAAGTTACGACAGGGTTTTCCTCCTTTTGAGGCCTGAGTGGTCGTAGAATTGTTTATGTAAACTTCGGACTTAAATATCCAAAAAGACAGTCAAAAGTCATTAAATCCCAAGATCTAGGCAGCCCCATTTAATCGGGATATTAGACGATCAGGGAATGCCTTATTGTTATTGCAATAATGCGATTAGTATAACAGCAAAAATAAAGCCAATTTACCATGCATTTTCGCTTCTATTGGAACACTCTGTACTACAAGAACCAGTTTTCTGAGAAGTCTTGGAAGATTTCCTCGAGACAAATAACTCCCCACATTTTACAAATTTATGTAAATAATTAATACTTTCAAATACTTATGGGTATACCATGGTTATATTTTAATCAAACTTCATTTTGAGAGGTGGAAAAATAACGGATAGCTCTTTTCAGGGTCATGAAGTCATGACTTTTAGTGACTTCATTGGTCTCTGTGTTAACGGTAAACAAGTCCGAGAACGAGACGTGCGGGTGTGACAGCGAGGAATTTTATCCTAAAGGATGAAAGAAAAGGTATCGTGAGAGATGAAAGATTCAAAGAAAAGCCTTAAGACAATGCACAAGTTGTTATTACGGGACATTTGTCGAGCCTCAAGCGATCTTAAACTTAGAATATAGTAAACAAAAAGAATGGCGACATAACTTCACAACAGCCATAACGAAATAAATCAAACTAACAAATGGAAACGTTCGTGTAAGAACGATAAGTTTGTTCAGTCTGATCGTAAAAAAAACAAAATGTCTAGCTAGACGACAGTGCTTATCCGCAATAGCCTTTTCTGAAAATGCCCTTAACTGTTGCAATTGTTAAAAATGTGTTATTCCAAAAAATATTTACTCAATAAGAAATTACTGATTTTAAATAAATTTTCCTCCCGGAGAAGACGGTTCCATAAAAAATAGATAATGCAATGTCTGCAGTTATGAAAAAATCTCGCTTTAGCGACACAGATGAAGAACTTAGCTTTCACCTTAGCAAAGAAAAGGCGCCTAGTCAGAGTTCCACCGAACATACAACTGAACACCAAGAGCGAAGTCTCTCCGCTTGTCTCTAATATGACTCTGCACAGGATAAAGATCCATTTTCTAGTCCAATTTTTATAAGTGTGTGAACACAGCCATCTCCCCACATACACTGCTTTAAATATTGCATTAAGGGACTACTTAACGATATTAAGTTTGCGCTTGAAATCATCGAAGGAAAGCTGAGAGTAGTAAAGCGCAAATGTTCTGGTAGCTTGCTGTGGCCTACTGTATTCGCCAAGCTTACAACCGTTGTGGCCGAGCGACTGTCACTTACAATTGCAAGCAACTTTGAAGATCCTTTAGTTTCATCGTTATTTCCAGAGTCAAAAGCAACACCCTAATTTAAAAAGAACTAAATTCTCATTAAATATATATATATATATATATATATATATATATATATATATATATATATATATAAACTTTACTTCCAAATAAATATCTAACAGCAGTATCGTCATAATCTGAAACCAGTGAAAACTTACGCTTCTTCCTCCACAGCATGCTTTGCCACTCAGTAGTAAAACTAAAGTGTTATAGCCAAGCCCCGTCAGGTTTTTTAGTGTTTTCTAGCTTAAGCCCTCTTGTGGGGCTCCGGGGAAACAGACAGTTTTTTTCTCAACGTTTATTGCATGATCTCATTTAATCCTGCGTGCCTGCAAAATCGGCCGAAACTCTTTCAGAAGTTAAGCGGATGGAGACAATCTGCTTCGAATGCTTCAACTTCACACTTCGCGTGGGTATTACTACCGTTAATATTATCCAACTATATGGTTTTATAACTCCGACACATCTAGCCTGACAACGGAATCTCTTGCCGCTCGTTTGTTAATAACGTTCGGTCGGAACTTCTTCCAATACGTAGCTATAGTAAACAGCTAAACGCTCTGCCTATTTAACGAACGTTGACGTTTGTTAGTAAACGAAAGTATTAGTGCCGAAGCGTCTCGATATAATAGGATCGAGCACACAATTAGTCTCGTGGTACCACTGCTATTACTTATACACTACTACGACTTCGTCCTACCCACCTGTACCCACCTCTCGTTGCGAGGTATTAACTATCGGCATATCCGCCAATTTGCGACGAGGCAGCTCGTTTGCGAAACGGCGATTTGGAGCGACTTGCTTCATTGATCCGCCTGGAAGAGTGGATCCGCAGCGAAGCAAGTCACGGTGAGCATCTAATAATTAGCGCCGAGGGACGGGCGCAATTCTGGCACGCCAATTACGAGATGACCCGACACGTGGACGGCTACGGGGACAGCGATGCTTAGAAGAATATCGCTATACTTGTAGCGCACAGGTTTAGCTACGCCTGCGCATGTAGCGCTAAGGTGGGCTTAATCTGCTTAGTGCTTAGTAGCTTCGCTCAGCTGATGTTACATCCGACGGGCACGTAGAGCCATCGTTGTGTGTTTCCACCAGGGCACCAGGGCATCAAGCGTAGGCTACGATTGCCCGTCCGGGTACGGCACGATCACAGCGAAAGGTAGGTCTGTCACTTGCCCAACTTGCTGGCCCTGATAATTTTGTCCAAAAAGAAGCAGATGAGACCTCACGGAGAGACTCGCGGAAGCCCAAGAGAACCGCAAAGGTAGTAAGTGCTACTACGAGAGAAAGAATAACGGCAAGCGTAAGCCCTAACGTCAACAACGGTTCGGGCCGGTTTGGTCCGTAACCTCGGCTCAGCGATAGGAACACGAGAACGCTACGAGCTGGCAAGACGATGTAGCCTGGTGGACGGACGTTCAGCCTCGGGAAGACACAGTGACGAATATACTCGGTAGCCCTTTAAAAAGTTGGGTATGCTTGACGAGGCAGACGGGCAGAAGAGAGCCGAGAAGGCTGCCCTTCGCCGGCCGGTGAACGTCGGCCCGTTGAGTCCTAGAAGAGTTTCTCATTAGGCTGGCTCCAATCTCTTAATCAAGCCATCAAGGTCGTAAAGAATTCCACTCATGCCCCAACTTGCTATCATCCTGACCGTGTCTGCTGAACGTTTTGCCGGCAGCGGTTCGGCTGGCCTCGCTTGCTAAACGGGACGCAGCTAGTCCATGCTCACAGATGCCCTTGCACGCTCACATATACAGATACACACATACGCACGTACTTACATATACGTCGCCAACAAGTCACTGTCAGCAGCACCGGAACAGCTGCCGTCGCCGGTCCAGCGAACCTGCGTCAGCGTATTAAGGCTTAAGGCACTGCGTTGTTCCGTACTGCAGCAAGGAGAAGAAGGAAGGATTCCCTGGAATTTGTTCCAAGGTTTGATTATCCGCCCACGCTGTTCCTCATATATCTCTTCTCTGCCCTCATATCATTGCCCCCCTCCGCCGCCGTTTCACGACGCGCCCACTGAACGCAATAGTCTAACACAACGAAGCCAAGACTTCTCTCTAACTAACTTACCATCTGGCTAACTAGGTAACTCGATTGAACCGACAGACAGGGACAAAGGCGGTTGGAAGAAAAGGCAGTAAAAACTGAAGCTCAAGGAACTCGACCATCGGAGCAAGGCATGCATATCAAAATGAAACAGAATGAGGTGCGGACGGAAAGGATCGGTGTGACATTTTTCGTTTGTACCTTAAATACTTTTCGAACTGAACCTCAGCTAAGATTTAACGTCCGCGGAACTGCTGTTCGCAATGCTTCATAGACGGACCCCCATAGATAACAATGTGCAACGGTGGGGCGCGTCCCCGGGCATCTATGTATCTTCTCCGGTCGCGAGGCGCAGACGGAATGCACCACGCCACCGGGCTCGGCCGTTTGTACCAATCAATGGTGGACATCCTGGCAAGCTTGAACGAGGAACCTAGCGAGGAAATTATGCGGCTTCAAGCCAGGTGGCAGAAACACCTGAGAGACAGTGGCCGTCGGGCGCGCCAACGGCCAGTGCCTATCAGGTTCAATTATGCTATTGTTCATAGGTATATACATTACATGTTCAAGCCACACATTTGACAAATATGAGGGTTATAAACAATTTTACGTTATAAAAAATTGTCGTATTTGCAATTTATTTATTTTAAATTGTATATAATTATTGAATATAGTTTAAAAAGTTATTAATTTTATTATTATGTATATTTATTTATATATATTTAGTGGCTAAGATGTTTCAGAGGCTGAAATGAAGGCACTTACAGAAAACCACACGTAAAATATTTAATTTCACGATTAATCATATATGTATATATATACGAGGTGTGTTCAAAAAGCGACACTTTTGTGTTTTTTCAAAAATTATTCATTTATTCATGAATGTCTATTTTGCCAACGGTTTTTCCAATCTTCGAAGCACTTCAAAAAACCATTTATTTTTATTTTGTTCAGCTCTTCCTTCGATGCCGTCTTTATCTCGTCAAGCGTAGCGTAACGTCGTCCTTTCATGGGCCTCTTCAGTTTAGGGAACAAGAAAAAGTCACAGGGGGCCAGATCTGGGGAATACGGTGGCTGCGGCATCATTAGTTTGTTGTTTTTGGCCAAAAACTCGCGCACAAGCAACGATGTGTGAGCAGGGGCGTTATCGTGGTGCAAAAGCCAATTTTTGTTCTTCCACAAATCCGGGCGTTTCTGGCGGATTGCTTCGCGCAAATTGCGCATAACTTGCAGGTAATATTCCTTATTGACCGTTCTACCCTGTGGCAAGAACTCATGATGCACCACGCCCCTGCAATCGAAGAAAACTGTCAGCAAAACTTTCACATTCGACCGAACTTGGCGCGCTTTTTTCGGTCTTGGTTCGTGCGGCAGCTTCCATTGAGATGATTGAGCTTTGGTTTCCACGTCATAACCATAAACCCACGATTCGTCACCAGTTATGACCCTCTGGAGCAAATTTGGGTCGTCGCGGACAGAGTCCAACATCTCATTAGCAATGTTCATGCGATGCTGTTTTTGGTCGCAATTGAGCAATTTTGGTACGAATTTCGCGGCGACCCGTCTCATGCCCAAATCAATGATAAAAATCGAAGGGCACGAGCCAATCGATATGTTTAGGTCCTCAGCAACTTCTCTAACGGTGATTCGACGATTGGCCAATACCATTTTCTCCACTTCATTAATTTTTTCGTCTGTTGTTGAAGTGCTCGGGCGTCCGGCATGCTCTTCGTCGTTCACATCTTCTCGGCCTTCTGAGAACATTTTGTACCACCGATAAACGTTGCTTCGGTCCAAGGTAGCTTCTCCGTATGCCACAGTCAACATTCGGAATGCATCCGCGCACTTAATTTCGTTTTTCACACAAAATTTGATACAGGTTCTTTGATTCATTTTTTTGAATAGGTAAAAATCGAAGACGATCCAAAACACGTGCAAGCAAAGCAGCTGTCAACAATTAAGTGAACATTCAAAATGGCCGAGCTTGTCGGCATAAGTAAGAGACATGAGTACCAACATAACGCCACAAAAAATCGAAATTCGAATATACGTAACCCGCGAAAATTCAAAAGTCGCGATACTTTTTGAACACACCTCGTATATGATTATCTAATGTAATCATTAATACCGCAAGATGATGTTATAATATATATTTTTTATATGCATATTTATTAATTTGTCATGTATTTATATTACAATACAGTTGGTAAAAGTTCCAATTCCATATGCGATTTGGTATCATCCACGTAATATTCAGTTTGTCTTTTCACTCTACACTGTCTTGGTATGACATTTTAAAATTAAACAATATAATAATAGAAAGATAAAGTCATTTTAATGCAGATTCAATTCGAAATAGAGCATTTACTGTAGTTTGAAACTAAACCAAGAGAAAACGAAAGATGCATCTAAAATTCTCGCGGGCGGGAAGGTGAATGAGAGGAATGAAGGGGGGGCTGTTTTTATTGTGACTTGCGGGCTAACATGGGGAAAGGAACGAAAAGACTGACTGGTTTATTTTGGTGCTGATGCAGGTGCATAAAGTCGAACATAGGAGAAGGCTCTTTACAGCCACACGTGGTGTTAGAACTTATCTGGTGAGCTCAACGTACTGTTAGATCGAACTGTATACTTGAATCTACTGAGATATGCGTTTCCTATCTAAATAATGCTCTAACTTCATCCTCCGACCAACTATCTACATTGTTGTGAACTTTATTTTGTATGAAGACAACTCGTTGGTTAAAATCTCTGCAATCCGCTGGTAGTGTGTTCATGTGGCTCTCATAAAATGGCGATTAGACTGCATTCTGTTTGCGAATTGTGAAACCTTGTGAGTTCTACATTTATATTACCAGCTCTTCTTGTAGATGCCGAATATCAATGGGGCGCCAGGTTTTGTTAAACAAGCAGTCTACTTTGGTTTATGGTATTCATCACTGCTCGGGCTACTGAGAACATCCTGCACACCAAGGAGAAAAAACCGTTAGTACATGACATAATCTCGCAGGGCATTCCGGGATAGCTCAGTTGTTAATCTACTCTCCTTCTTCAATCGTTTGAAGTTATGCTTATGCATATCGGATGCAGTTCCCGATCGGATTCGTGGATTGGGACATGACTGGTTTTTAGTGGGTTGGAGACTTACACTACCGGCCTACACTCCAGACGAGTTTTCTGTGGTGGTGTCCACGCGTGCGTATCGCACTTTCCAGATAGTCCTTTAAAAACTTAGAGGGCTTGATAAGAGAACATGACGCAATTCTTGTTTTCATATCAAGCCTTATCAAGCAGTACGTAAATTGAACGCAAGCGATTACTTTAAATGCCTTTAAAACATAAACAGATATCCCATTTCCTGTAGGACCCCCGTTTAGTAGATCGCCCGTTTCAAAGTGCATGCTGTGATTTTCGCAGTTTCGTCTCGACCCGTTTCCCGTACCGAAATAAGTCAATGCCCCACAGGGCGGTGTATAATTGAATATGCCTGCTGTCAATCGATCAACCGCTGGTGCGTCTCTTGTTTGCAGACCATTAAGTTCGAGTACCCCTGCAAAAGATACCTGACGGAAATACCACATTTTCTTAATAATCGCAGAGTGTGGTAAGTTTGGGTCGCGTCCACAACGCCGTTGGATTCTGCTAACTGCTTATTACTGTTGGATTCTGCTAACTGCGTATCGCAAAAAACTGACTCGTCTAATTTTGTGATCAACATAAATATTCCCTGTGCATAAAAGAAGATTTTCAGACTCAAGAGTTCCCACATGCATTTTTTTCGCCGATATTTATTCTTAGTTTGCCAAACTTTTTGAACCAACGCATTTCTGGAATCGACGAATTTGTCATACAATTGTAACCTTATTTTATTGCGTTCTTAATAAACCTTCTCAAATAAGGTTCTATGCATGTGATTAATCTCAGCACTGTTTGGTTTTTATGTTTCACCTTATCCAGTTTGTTCTCTTGTTTGATCATATTCAACAAATGATTGGTCATTCATTATTGATTGAAGCAACTGTTATAACATTTTAAGTAGCATCGGCCGAAACAGATGTAAGAATATTGCCCCATTTAACTGTCTAAATGTTTTGTATAAGTCTACATTTATCAATTGTGGCTTGCTTGGTAGCGTTATTGTTAAAATATATTTACTCATCTATACATTTGCACCTCTTGCAGTGTGATACATATCTCGATAGCATTGTGATTGAACTTCTCGCAAGTTTGCTTGATACGGTCTGTAGCTGAGAGAGCTTTTGAGATACTTTGTAGGTCATCTTCGAGATCTAGTTGAACGTTCGAGATTACGGGCGATGATGATCTATAAACACTAATTATTTTTATATCTAGATTTACTTGTTTAAGCTTTACAATCACTGCGTCTCAATTTTTAGTGCTGATTTTTTTTAACTACCTGGAGATTGTGACCAATGTAGATGACAATCCCACGATTTGGTCAGGAGGCAGCTTCGTTAGTAGAGGAGGCGGTTTGATCACAAATAAGATATGAAACCAATAAAGCACGGGACACTATCAGAACCATGCTGAATCCGGGCCCTTTAGAAGAACACCCCACTCAATATAACCTACATGAGCTCAAAAGCAAAAAAAGATGCAGAGAGATATTAGACGGGCCTATTCCCCGGAGAGACCGCGCCGCGTTCATATCGAGACAAGATAACTTTAGTGGAAGTTGGCTTAAAGCCTTACCAACTTAGCTCGGCATCCACGCTGGATCCCAACTCTTTCCGCATGATCTCAGCACTTAGAATCGGCGCTCCTGTCTGCGAGCCGTTTCTGTACAAACTGTCTGGAGAAATGCTAGATTTCAGTGGCCTACACTCACTGAGTTGCCTGAAGAGCCGGTAGATCGTCCAAGCATGCTAAACTAAACAGTGTGATTATAAGGTATCTTAGAAAAGCCGGTATACCATCTACATTTGAACCGAGAAGTTTAGTGTTCGCTGGCGAAGCAATACCTGATGGGTGACCATTGCATTAGGGTCACATGTGATGTCCTTAGCTTAATGCAACGAATTCGTGCACAACCGCGGTTTCCTACTTAGATTACAACCCAGTTGAGCCTAAGTGGGTAGCAACGCACACAGACGCCAGATAACGGAATAAACACGCTAGATATATTTTTGTGCCTATTGCCATGAAGACACTAGAACCGATCAGCAACGAAGTCGAAGCATTCCTCAAATATTTAAGTAAGCGAATTCAGGAGGTCACGAGTGACCGAGGAGAGGGTTAATTCTTGAGGCAAGCGTTGTCTTTGGCCGTTTGCAGAGGGAACGCGCGCTATGGAGTAACGTAATTCTGTAAAAAGAAGCTCGATAATACCTCACAACTGTAACATTGTTTACCATACAATAATAGTAATTTCTCTATAATTCTGCTTCAATGCGCTAGCTCAAAGGCTCCCTTAATATTTACAAATACTGCATGTTCTTCTTTATAAATACATGCATCTTCTCGGCTCGAATCGAGTGTCCGAGATCTCTGCTAGCAATTTGCGCAGAGCCGTACGGATCGACTTCTAAACCTATGTTGTTCTTTTAGTACCGCATTTCTGGCTTCGAGAAAGTACTCAAGTCTATTTTACAATATCTCCGGGAGTATCTTATAGAGACAAGACTTTTAAGTGTTATTACCTCTGTTTGTATGTTTTTTTAATTTAGGTATAACAATAAGGGTACTTTCTTTCCACGGTTTAGACATTTCCGTGGTTTTCTGAGATAGAACTTGCCAGCATGGTGCCAGTGCCAAAGTTTACTTTAGACTTTCCTTTCATCTTTTTTTCGATTTATTATTACATTGTTTCGAGCCGCTTTGCTTCTAGGCGCCTTTTCAATTGCCTCCAAAGTCTTTGATTGTAACTGCACAAACTACCCATTTCCGTACGAATTCTGTATCTTTATCCCTTGTGACCCATTGTGTGATATTATTTCGTTCGGTGCGATGTCGGCTCCCTGCAGCACACTAGCAATGTGCTTAATCAGTCGGAACAAAAAGAAAATCCACAAGCTCTTAGCTTAGTTAGCTCTTAATTTGCAAATGAATTAATAGATCAATAAATGGTAGAACACAGATAATTATATTGTGTTCATGCCTATGTGAGGCTGCTTTGTCTGCTTATATTTAACAATTATTGATAAGATTGCGTATTAGACATAACAAAAAGAAAGAAAATCCGCAACCAAACGCGGCTGCCGAAAAATACCGTTTTGACACTTCGATTGGTACCGTTAAATTAACTCAATAAAAACCCATTGTATGGCGCACTACCAACCCAAGTTATCTAGGCTACGAAGAAGTCATCTTATCTCAAAAATGTACCTGCAATCGGATCTTAGTTGAATACAACCTCTTTTTTAGCACGATATATTGCTTTACTCCTTTCAGATTGGCAACTAGAATTTTAGGACTGCGACGATTGTTCAAAGCTCGATATTTTCCCGTTGCATAACGAACTAGTCGCAAGTGAAATGAACGCATAAGTATGCTGTTGTGTGTATCGGGGGAGAACAAGAGGAGCGGGGGTTAGAAATAATACGCTCGTGTTCCTTACTTTCCCAATATTACTTCTTCTACTACTACTACTACTACAACTCAGTTCCTCCATCGTGGTTATTGTGTCTGTGAGTCTGTTGCATGCGCTCAGAGCCCAACGAATGGGCCAGACGTAGATTTTTACGTTACATAAAACATCTTCGGCAAGGGCAGCTGGCCAGTCGCCAAGACTAGGCCATGCCTCTAGAACTCTACCAGCAACGACACCAACAGCATCAGTCACAACAGCAACGACAACAGCAACAACAACGACAACAACAACAACGACGACACCAACAACAACAACAACAACAACAACAAAAACAACAACAACAACAACAACAACAACAACAACAACAACAACAACAACAACAACAACATTAACCCGTTATTGTTGTCGCTGTTGCTGTTATCGACCGAGCAGGGCCGATGCTACCATCCAAACCAACGGTAACCGCAGGAGAACCCTTAACAGGTTTCCTCGTCGCAGAGGGCGTTGGCGGCTGTGACGGCACTGGCGGAGGTGGAGAGGAAAGGGACGGAGTCATTACGCTACGCCGCTTCAAAGCATCACACAGAGCCAGCCGGACCACGAGTGGCCCCCTTAAAGAACAGAGGTAAAAACAGACGACGGCGGGGTAGAACCACAATGTCTGCATGTTGACACAGAAGAAACAACAGCATTAAATGGCAAAAGGAGGGTAGAACGCAGAACGAAAGGGAGTGCTAACGAACGAACAGAAGGTGATAGGGAGAACTACGAACGGAAATAACGGTATATATTGATCACGAGTAAAGTCAAAGGGATAAGAAGGTACCGAGCTGCTACCACACCGTACCGTAGGACGCGTTTTTGCCCTAGTGCTTGCCCCAACATGATTTGTGGCTATTCAGGAATACCATGCATCAGCTGGCACATTCGCGCAACGTATGTTCGACTTGCGTGATTGCAGTAATCTAATTAACTGGGTAATTATTAGTTGGCGCAATTAGTGCTACTCGGATTCAGCCATAGAAGCGCAATTAGGACAGTTTAGGCGGTTTCAATCGATTTTGACTCGGCATTAAAAAAAGTATTGCTAATTGTGCACTTTCACCCGTCCTACAAGGTAGTTTGAATCTAACCGAACATAGACTTTGTCAAGCAAAATTCAGAGTGGACTCATATAATATAGCACCATACCATAAACAGCCTTTTGGATTTTATTATGTATATATTATTTAGTATTATTACGGTACGACATACGCAATGGAGCGCGACTGTTTGCGCCCCAGTTGTTTTAAAGGTAAAAATCAATTAACCCGCATACGACTGATCTTATTGGCGTTTAGTCCGCTGAGCGCTCTATTTGGCACATGTGAACCTAACCTTTGGTGGGCTGACTCTCAGTCAACATGCAGATTGACTGCTTTTGCAGTGCTTCGTTGAACAGACCCCTTAAATGCACATTTGTAACAGTGGGGCTCGAACCCGCGGATCTATGTGTCTCCTCCGGTCGCGAAGCGCACGCAAATGCACCACGCCACCGGGCTCGATGCACACGTGAACCTAATGCTAGCCAACATACCCATTATCCCAGAGTTGTCTATAGATATATAGGAATTAGATCGACGGATCCAGTGGGTTGCTAGTCTGTGGGTTCAAGCTTCACCCGCGTTCAAGCTTTCATGCATACTTTTTTCTGCAGAATCTCACTTACACACATAGTGGCCTGCACGAAGTCAGGAATCGCCTCTATCAGATTGTTTAGCCTTTTTTGCCTGAGACGTGAAAAGAGCTTTATTTTAGCTCTAAGGGCTCGTACGCCAATGCTGTATGATCAACCGCGTACTTCGTCAGCACACATCAGACACCTCGGAGAAGTTGCTCTGCTCGTACGACATAGGTTTTTCTAAGTAAGAGCAGTTGTGCCCGTTAACAAGTTAAATACTAATCGCTTATTTCAAAGTGTGCCCTTTTGTATCACGGCCGAATATCTCCACTGGGCCTTCGTGCCCACTCCGATTTCCCAAGATCTGCGCGTCACTTCTCTGTGGAACTCTCAGTTAATCATCTATGATTGCCACTCCTTCTAGTCCTAGATGATATTCTACACAAAATTTGAAGCGTTGCCCGTGACTTTGTTAGGTTGGTCTTCCCTCTCCTCTCGGCCTGTCATCAATACTCTGAGGTACGCTGAGGCACTCACCCTGCCAAGCAGGTCTCCGAGCTAAATAACGTTTTTTTCGTCCGTTCTCTATGACGATATATCTAACGAGCGCTGTGACACTCGTTAGGTAACTAACTATAAGCCACCGTTGGACTACAAAAAACCAGCGAGCGGCACTGAGACAACTTAAATCGGCTCAGCCCCCCCTCCCGAATTTCGCTCCAATTATCGTATAATCGTTCGGCGTCAGCACTTGATGCACCGTTGTTAAACCAGAAAATTATTAATAATTAATTAATTGCTTATAACATCGCATCGGTGGTCGCCACGTCAACAACTACGACATGAAGCGCAAAACGACCGCCGATATACGTTAGGTAGTTTTCTTGCGTTCGAGAGAGAGCGCGCCAAAACTGCTAGCGGGGGATATCCTCGTGGACAGACAAGATGAATCTCCGAAAAAGAGAATCTCTAAGTAGGTCTTGTCCCATGGGACAAAAATCTCTTCGAAAGGACGACGAGAGAAGAAGCCAAGCAGAGGTACACAGATATATGCGCTATGACTGTTCTCGGCTTTGTTCGCTCAGTGGCAGTGTGTATTCTGCATGCGCTCCCGTCGCTATGCATACATATATGTACCTATGTTTGCCTTTTTCTTTGTTATTTTTTGAAAGTAGGGCACTCCTGAAAGGTGTGTTGTCGCCAATTTTTCGTGATAAATCTTCTGTTTACGTTTTTGCGGTTCTAGACGATGTGTGGAAGATAAGGTCCTAAGAAACGTTCATGTATCGTTATATAGCTTGTTATATAGCCTTATATAGTTTCTCGAAAGCAAGATAAAACCTTGGGGATATATAAGCGTGAATTCTTTACTTGTGTCTACTATTGCGTTGTTGTTCCAGTAACTGATAATCAGTATCAATATTCATCCAGTGGCCGTTAGGAAGTTACAGAGTTACTTATATATTTGAGTGTTCTCGGTCCGAGTCGACTCTTACCATTTCAACCTCCATGCCAAAGCTTTTCAACTCAGTCATCTGCTCTTCAGTGCAAAACGACACGTTGTTATCAAATTATGATCTAAATATTATTGCGAGCATTCAAGAAACGTTCGTAAACTTGTTAGTCCTATGACTATTACGGCTGCCATTTCAAAACGCACAGCTATTACGACCTGTCTTATAAGTTTGCTCTGTAGTATTATCGTAAACGTGGCGGCTTAATGCTGCAGACTAGAGAGCTTGCAAGTCCGCGGCAACTGCTGGAGACCCTGCGAGGCAGGAGTGGTCTACCCCCATCCGGGTACACATGACATCACAGCCAACATTGACATGCACAGACTTATACACACGCACTCGAGAACGGGGGGGGGGACATCTCTTAGACGCACAGAGTCCGCTTTTCTTTGTGACGCCTGCATGACCACTGAAATGTCAATCTTGCTGGCGTTAAGGCTGACGGTCACCCTGCCTGTCAAAATCAACGCAGCAATGGCCTATGGGCCAACATTAATGTCATGCATAACAAAGCGCTGTGACACGCCAAGCGCCCCTCTTGGTCTCCCTTCTTGAATGTCCTTTATCTGTCTGACTTGCCGAGTAACTTTATCCACCGTTTCAATTGAAGCCGTTGAACTGATTGTTAAAACTGCCTCGTCTGGTTATCCGTTGCAAGTGTAGTGACTAGCCACATAGTAAAGCAGTCAGCAGACGGTTAGCCCAAATACTATACTGCTAATAGCAATCACAAAATCTGTACTTTAATTTTGACTGGCCCCCAAATACCGTCATATAAACCTGTCAGAACAAAATAAGGGGCAAATCTCTTGTGCGGCAAGAAAACGTGCATTACGTGAAGAAATGTGGTACATTACGTGAAGTATTCCATTCAGATTCTCATTTAATGTGTCAAAGGGCAGAAAATACAGGTGCAGCACTTTTACATGCAATAACATTTGATGAAGTTAGCAAATACACACCAATTAAATAAAGTAATTCAATTATTCAACTACTTTAGATGTGCAAGCTGCGTGCTTTGCGCTATAAAAATACATCATTAATTCGATCCGACTTAGTTAGTTGTTGTAATGATATGGTGCGAGAGCTTCTTAAATTATTAGTCCGAGTTGTGAATTAGTTAGAAAAAAAATGCTAAATATTTAATATGGTTGTACATCCGCAGGTCCGCCTTGGCATAAAGACAAATGATTGGGTCTAAGAGTATAGCAGACAACTCAATGCCACATCTGACCCGTCGTATGAACTTGGATAGTTCATGCTCGATTGCTTTGTTATGTTTCTTAAGATACGGTCATCAGACCTCGCCATAATATGTAAATTAAATGATCACCAGACTTGTGTAGACTGAAGCAAATTAAGATAAAACATAAGGTTTTTTTAGTTTAATGCATTGGAAAATGATGTGACAAATAATAACAACATACCTTACGTGGCTAATATCTTACTCCTATGTCACCGTAGCTCCAAGATTCCTATGTGTATATATTTAAACGAGTTGCGGTTAAGGCCGAAAAGCTAGGCCCCGTGCAGGGGAAGCAGGAGAGAACAGCAGGAAATCGCTAGCTTTTATGGTGGACGCGGTGGTGTTATATTTGTCGCCAATCGGGGGAAGGTGGCCCTGGAAAATAGAGTCTCCGTGCGACCTGTTGCTGCTCCGGGTCAATTAGAGATTATCGGCAATATGTATTTGTTGAGGCTACAAGAAGATAGCGGTAGTTACAGCGTTCTAGCTAGACCGACATCATGGCAGTTTTAGATCGAGCAAGATCGTGGGACGAAGCTGACGCAGACGTGAGCAATTACGCTATTTTCAAGCAGGATTGCTGTTCTATTATGCTCTTTTGCAGGATTAGCAGAAAGAAAACCTAGAAAACCAGGATAGTCGACTAGACTAATGCCTTAAATACGGGCATGTTAACATGAGAGTCCCCATGATAAGATGATCAAGCCAGGTGTTCAGTGGTCATGGCAGCCCTCAGCAGCATCTGCATCTTACCCTTTTATTTAACTGTCTAATGAGCGACAGGGGAGAGGACGACATAACATTACGCAGGGTGTTCAAAGGTTTTAATGGAAAAAGAGAGATAGCTGCAAAGAACGATCAAGGGACAGGTGTTTTCCCTGGAGAACATGATGAATATAATGGTCGAACCTAAAGCAGGTCTTTGTAAGATAGTCCCTTTGTCCGACATATTATGACCAAGAAAAAAGTTCGCCAAACAAAGGAGGGTCTCGCAATCAAGGGACTAGAGGCCAACAAACACGCACCAAATTACAAGATAAGGTATTTCAATTATGTTTTAGTTATATACACCAAAAGGAGTTTTTAGTTGGCATTACATATGGCCCTAAACAGCCAGTGTCGAGTCGCACACTATCAACAAATAAGATCGGTTGGCTATTCTAAATTGCCTGTGTTTATTGTGCTGCTATGATATTTTACATGCTATCATAGACATAGTTCACATGTTTGCAAATTGGGAAGTCGGCGTCGAAATAGAATGCGGCATAGAAATATTTTAATGTTTACGTTTATATATATATATATATATATATATATATATATATATATATATATGCCGAATTCTATTTAGACGCCGACTTTCCAATTTGCAAAAATGTGAACTATGTCTAATATAGCATGTAAAATATCATAGCACTACAATATATATATATATATATATATATATATATATATATATATAAAGAAATAGAGAAAGAGAGGGAGATGTTTTAAGTGGTACCTGCCAGTACGCTTAACGGTTAGTAGAATTTAAGTGTTTCCTGTCCACGCATTTCGGATCATCTGATTTTAGATGAAATTCACGCTGATGTATTATTAATGTTAATTTAATTCTGAAAATGCTTCGACCCGTCAACATTTTAACTGTACTTGTTCTCTGCCTAAAAACAAGTTCCTGATGATCAAAACTACTATTCCCGCTATAGAACGATATCATCAACAATAATAACAACAACAGCAACCACCGTAGTAGCAATTTCGACAACAAAGAGGTTAGCCACTTCTGGGCGTCTGATTATAGTGATGAGTGCACAATTCTGCGTGAACAAAAACATAACTAGCAGGACTAGCTGAACAGTGTGGACTAGCTATTAGTAAGCGGCAGCTAGTTAGACGCCAGATGATTTGACGCCGCTATTCCATGCCGCTAGGAGCTCCTCGTTGAGCGAACGGAGCCGAACCTCACACGCTAAAGCGAAGTAATTGCTGCTTCTATACCGCCAGTTGCCGTAGCATATTGGATATGGCTTCATACACGGCTGTGCCGCTCGCTCTGTTCCCCGCCGTACCTAAGTTTATTCGTCTTAGTCCCAAGTTCCTCCTTTGTTTCTCGGCTTCTGTTCTTCTCGCCGTGTTCGTTCTCGACACCTTTTTCCTCCAGTCACTTGATTATACTCTCTTCATTTTTTCTCGCGTTTTCTCTCTCTCTCTCCTCTGTCTCTCTCTGTCCCGCGTTCAGCCATACTTCCTTTCGTGCCCTATGTTGGATGTGTATGTAGTACAGTTTTCTCGACTTCTAATATATGCACGCATGCACGCACGCACGCAGCCACCCATATGCAAACTCAGTCGACACACTCGGCCGGAATGGTTGATGTGAGGCGACGCTTGTGTCGACAACGGACGACGCAGCAGCGGTTGCTTTTGCTGCCGCCGTTCATTGCTGCTACTGTTACAATCGTTTAGCGTTCTGCGTTTACCGCCTCGTTTTTGCTTGACAGTAAAGAGTTGAGCAGCAAATAATGGTATGATGGCGAAACTGGCGGCACACGCCTGCAGTTGTTCCTGCAGTTGTTTAGCTCGTGCTGCTGCTGCTGCTGCTGCTGGAAGCTGCTGTTTCTGTTGGGGTGGTCGGTGGTCCATAGTTAGCAATGGAGCGTGGGGCTTTAACAACTACAACACCAACATCAACAACAACAGCAGCGGGGGCGGGGGCGACCCGAGTCGCCTTGAACACACTGCGCTGCGCCACCCCACCTCACCACACACGGTGGCCCACGCAGTCTATGGGAGCAGCAGTGATGGGGTCGCGGCGGTGTTTATGAGGCAGCGGCTGCAGCCTTGACGATGGCTTTGCCCCGTCTCCAACGTGGTTCTTTGTGCGTCTCTCTTCGGTCTCCTTTTCCTTTTCATCCTCTCTTCCTTTTGTCCCCTGTTTCAGCTCTTTCTTCAGCTTCTAGCTCATTGTTGTTGTCGTGCCCGCTGATGCCGAAGTGTATGCTAGGGCTCTTTGTCTCATATTCACTTTTTCTGAAGCTATCGTCTGTTCTCGGTATATATATATATATATATGTGTGTGATGTCGGTGTGAGTCTGTTTGTTCCTCAGTGGAATTCTCTGTCTCTCGGTGGTTTTTCGTTCTCCTTCTCTCTCTCCTTCTCTCTCTGCATTGCTCTCGATATCTCTCACACTTACTCAACTTCGTTTTCCTCCCTCGGTCTCCGCGAGTGCGCTCTTTGTGCCTCGTTGGTGAAGTTAGCGGCGGCGGCGTCGACTCATCTTCAGCGCTCGCTCGAAGAGCACTCAGCACGCTGTACGTGTGCGTAGGTGGTGTGTATGAGGCACTGTGTGAGTGTCGACGGTTTCCTAAGCAACGTCCCCGTTTAACGACGACGACGACGACAACAGTAGCAGCAGCAGGAGCTTCGGCGGGAATAAAGGAGATGGTTGGACCGGCATTTACCCACCTACTCACCCCCCCCCCCCCCCGCCGCTTCTCTTAGCCATGCATAGATACGCAAGAGTAACCGTATGGGCCGTCATCGGCTGCAATGCTTCTGCTGTTTCGGCGCCTTGCTTCTGCTGTCGCTGTTGCTGTGTTGTCACCCGGTCGAGTTCTAATGTAATTTGTCTTTCGGGGCGGCTCAGTCAACTGGCAACAGCGCGGCGGAACGCGTGCGACTGGCGGAGGTAAAGGGACGGACGGGCGTACGGACAGGCAGGCAGAACTCGCCGGGCAACGAGAGGGAGCAGGGCAGGGAATTAACTTTTACGTTGGACACCACCGACAACTTCCTTCGTCGTCGTCGTCGTCATTCTTTGTCGCCTGCTCGTCGTTGACTATGACGGTGAAAACTACAGCGCCACCAACAAAAACAACAACGCCACCAACAACAACAGCAACAACAGAAACAACAACAACAACAACAACAACAGAAACAACAACAACAACAGAAAACAACAACAACAACAACAACAAACAACAACAACAACAACAACAACAACAACAACAAAAACAACAACAACAGCAATAACAACAACAAAAACAACAACAACAACAACAACAACAACAACAACAACAACAACAACAACAGCAACAACAACAACAACAACAACAACAACAACAACAACAACAACAACAACAACAACAACAACAACAACAACAACAACAACGACAGCGACAACAACAACAGCAACAACAACAACGACAACAACAACAACGACAGCAACAACAACAACAACAGCAACAACGACACTAGCAATAACAACAACAACGACAACGACAGCAACAACAGCAGCAACAACAAAAAAAACGACAACGACACCAGCAACAGCAACAACAACATCAACATTAACAGCGAGAGAAGACAACGCATCGCGGGCTGGCAGCCAGCAATGGGTTGTTAAGCAACACTTTCCTTGCAGTATGGAGGTAGTGAGTTGTGGCAACGACAACGACAGCGGCGGCAGCAGCAGCAGCAGCAGTGACACTTGTGAAAGCGTTCGACGAAGCGTTTGCTCTCATTACAACCACCACCAGCTGATTGTCCCCCAACTGTTGTCCTGCTCTCTTCTCTATCGTCGCCCGTCATACATCTATTTACAGCTAGTGCTGCATTGGCAAACGTGGTCGCTTCCTTCGAGCAGAAATCCGTTTGGCTCATTCGTCGCTGCACTCTTCCGTCGCAACAGATATACTATCTCTAGTCTGTACGTTGGGCATATCGTTGTTGTTATTGTTGTTGTCGTTGTTATATATATATATATATATATATATATATATATATATATATATATATTATATACATACATACATATATGCGTGTGTGTATAGACGACTTATGTAAAATGAGAAAACCACCCAAAAGGTAGTAGCTCCACCATACGAATACTATTTTGTGAGTGGGTCGAACAGGTTGAAGTTAATCAGCATTTAGAGTAATTATGACAATATATCGGTGCATCGCAAACTTTGGTTGTATATTAAAAGGCTTCGGTTGTTAACACAATATCGTACGATTGTTACGATGGGCGGTTTGAAGGCCGCCTGACTAACGCATTCAATTAAATATCCGGATTTATACAAATCCGGATTCATACATCTAAAAAATACCACATATTTTGTCTCATGTTTGAACATTTCTGTGGCATATAACTGCTCATAGTTTTTATCGTGTACTAACATCTATTTACTTACTTTGTGATATGCAAATAGTGTTATTAAAAAGAACGAAATAATCCATGCAACCTCTAGCAATGACAAATATCTAAACAGTGCCCCTAAACAAACGCAAACGATTTTGCAATGTCTACATTGATCAAACATTTGGTTCACTGGTAGAAAGATAATTCCCAAATTCTGGAAGTTTATAAAGAATTCCATTTTAAAGATTTCTTTAAAAATGCCGAACGTTTTTAAAATATTCTAGATATTTCTATATATATTATTTCTGGCCTATATTATACTTCTCGCTACGCAATCGAGGGCCTTACTAATCCTTTGTGTACAATATTTGTTCCAGATATACACAAGTACACACTCGCAGTCCTGCTGTAGTGTTAAACTAACGATAACACGAGTCTAAAGCTATTATAACAAGCGGTAGCTGATTTTGCTAGCCAGTGTAAAAAAATTAAACGTAATAGCTCAATGGGCAAATTGGCCCTTTTAATGCATGGCAAAACGTAACATAATTAGTACCTGACTGGCCAAAGCATACTATCTGCAAGGTTTACAATGGACCTTGAGTATTTGCAAATCCTGGACTTGGTTTCTTTTTTGGCACACAACTCAACTGGCTAGAGGACTCCGCAATTATGTTTTCGTATACCGATAATCTAGTCCTCTGTGTGCACAATGTTGTGTTGCATAATGTTCCGCAAACACAAAATTACATATCTAGCATACATATGTGCAACACATTCCGATTGCGCTCAAGCGCAGGCACTCAAGTGCTCTGTTCTTCAAAATGGGAACACGTGTGTCGTTAAGTGTCGTCAAACACCATACGATCATTCTTAGTAAGCCTTGATTAACGAGGCTACATTCAAGGCCGCCTTGGCTCAAGAAGAATATTGCTATGCGGTGTCGTCAGAGGCATGATGAGTTCATGAAGAAGAAGA
The DNA here is from genome assembly GCA_003439945.1 of Dermanyssus gallinae. Classification (NCBI taxonomy): domain Eukaryota; kingdom Metazoa; phylum Arthropoda; class Arachnida; order Mesostigmata; family Dermanyssidae; genus Dermanyssus; species Dermanyssus gallinae. The sequence continues at coordinate 556,764 of QVRM01001414.1, forward strand.
AGATGACAAAGCTATACAGAATAGACAGCAGTTCCGTCGAAAACTGTTTGCTAGGTGGGTGCGTGCAACATAGTGAGTAATGTCGAACGTATTCCGGCACATAAGCGCTGCGGTGCATGTTGACACGGAGCCGCACATGAAGCCGAAGTGTGCGAGCCGTTTTCACCCCCTACCATCTTTCCGCACGTTTCTTCCCGCACGTCGTGTTTTCCATCCGCACTCTACCGTGGTTGGAAGAGCCAACGACGTGTGCATCCATAGCGGCTTCCGGACTCTCCTGGACGTGTTTCAGAAGAGCAGAATCATCAGCGTACGCATAGTGCTTCCTTGCGTCGGTCGCAGGACCGCAAGTTGGAATGCACAGGTGCAATGCAACAGCTGCCACACAAGAACAGACTGTTGTCGGTCTAGGGTTTCTGAACAAACAAATTCACGCACTGTTGCATAGACACGTATGCCAAGCGTAAGCTAAGACATCCATGCTCAAAGCGATCGACGAGCGGCGGCGAGTAGCGTGTGGCGCGGCGGGCTATCCGCACCGTGCCGTGCGGGGAAACAGTACCTGTAATTTCTTGGTCGACAGCTTAGAATCCAACCGCCAGGATTGTATCTGTGCACTCTTTTATGGCTGGTTGGCGCTGTTACTGTCGTAAACTACAGTTCTCTGCTGTAGTTTTCCGCCTCGGATCCATTACGGCCGTTGCGAGCCAAGTTCACGTTAGCTACTGAGTGATCGTAATTTTAATATGACGACGGGCCATCAGTTACGTTTGTCACGTGCTTAAACGTTTCTGATTTGTAATATGAAAGGAATCTAACAGTTACTTTTATATCGAAGATATGTATGTATATATATATATATATATATATATATATATATATATATATATATGTTCGTTCTAGAAACTCTTCTACACTTGAATGGCCTAGACTAAATTCATACATTTAAAAAAGTCAACAATAATTGGCATTATTTTGTTTTAATAGTGCCTACACACATTAAGCACCTCGTGTTTTTCAATGCCGTTAGAATCAATTAAAGGCAGAGAGCCCTCAAGTTTAAGCCTACCCTCGACCCAGTATATATATACATGTATATATATATATATATATATATATATATATATATATATATATATATATATATATATATATATATATATATATACTCCTTAACTTACTCAACAGACTCACGATAGCTCCCCTTAAACCCCAACAAAGACTCATATTTATGAAAGACTTTCTCATTCCCCGTCTCCTATATAAACTGGTCTCCGGTCCCAGACCATCTTACGCACTCCTTAGTGACCTAGATAAAAAGATCAGAAAGGTTGTTAAGTCGAAATGGCTTAAGCTCGAAAACTCGGTGCCGAACGCCTACCTGTACACGCACACAGCACACGGCGGTCTGGACATCCCCTGCCTCCAAACATTCATTCCCAGAATCCGCCTCTCCCACCTGACAGCACTACAACACTCCATGCACCTTGGGGTCCAATGGATGCTAACCACCGAGCACTTTAAAAAAGATCTTGCAAAAACAAGACTTCTTTGCGAGCGCTTGGGAACCTCCATTGAGACCGCTACACAAGAGACCGATTACTGGTCTCAACAACTACACAACACGTTCGATGGACACATTTTAAAAAGCACACGAAACGCCCTTTGTACATTACTGGATTAAGGGTATGCCCTACCTATCTGGTAAGGAGTATTTAAACCTACTAAAGCTCAGGATCAACGCACTACCAACGCGTGCCAGATTGGCCAGGGAACGCCCGGGCTACAACAAACGTTGTAGGCACGGGTGTCATGCGCCTGAGACGTTGGCTCATGTCGCTCAGATGTGCGATATAACACACAAACAAACTATAAAGAGACATGACGACGTCTGTGATCGCCTGGCGCGTCTTCTCCGCGAAAGGGGTCATGAGGTGGTTCGTGAGCGAGTATTCCGTCGACCGGGCGCACCGGGTCTAAAATGACCTCATAATAACAACACCTACCGAGGTCTGGGTTTTAGATGCCGAGGTTTGCGGCCCGAATCGGGACCTGGCAAAAGCACGGCAAGACAAGATCGCCAAATATGACGTCGAGTTCCTAAGAGCGGCGCTTCCCTACCCGCAAAAACCTCGCAGATTCGGATCCATCACTATCTCTATGAGTGGTGTATGGGACTCCGAATCTGCGAGGACGCTCTTGGGGCTCGGCGTCACGAAGAGGAATCTTATGGATCTCACCGTTTTAACTTTGCAAGGAACCTTGAGGATATATCGCTCGCATCGGGTCCATAAGAGCGGGGGCTACCATCAAGCAAGGACACGGACAACTGACTCTTAACTTCACGTGACACCTTTTTACCACCATTTTATTAAGGCGAGCA